>JANJYP010049530.1:0-13324 GCA_024605115.1 Rastrelliger brachysoma | reverse complement strand
AGTGTCAAGGTTACCTTCACTTTCAGGCATACTGAAACATATTGTTGCTATGCTCGACAATGTCATTATATGAAAATTATTGCAATATTATTTTTTTTAAATCATATTAAAAATTATATCAGTANTGTGTGTGTGTGTGTGTGTGTGTGTGTGTGTGTGTGTGTGTGTGTGTGTGTGTGTGTGTGTGTGTGTGTGTGTGTGTGTGTGTGTGTGTGTGTGTGTGTATGCAAGCATACTTGTGAAAGGTCTTGTGGTTGAAAGGTCTTCATGTCTATAGATCTACTGCAGTCGCCTCCAACTTTGCTGTGCTTCTTGTCAGCAGATCCAGGCCAGGTTATGCTCAGAGTCAACTACATAACCCTTGACCTCACTGATACCACACACACACACACACACACACACACACACAGAGTGTACTAAAAGCATGCAAATTATTTATACTTTTTAGTTTCCCCAAAAATTCATCTTTGTACTCCAAATCAAAATATATTTGGAGCATAGAGTTTTATTCAGCAAAATATTACAATATTTTGCTGAATAAAGCAGTTTGAAGCTTGCTGCAGCTTGCTGTTCTTTATATTTCCACCCCAGCAATTCATGTAAAAGTCAGGAAAGATGAAAGGTATTTATTGTTGTGCTTTAGGGTTTCATCATTTTCTTGATTTATTGTTAATTAGGTTAAACTGTGAACATACATCTTGTACCTATAATTTACACGGCACATGTACAATGTATTAAAGCTGTAAATTTTGCCACTATCTTTTGATGACAGGCAGACATTTTTGCTGCAGTTTCCTCCCATCCATCTTTGCTTTTTCATACTTTCAGTGTGTGCTGTTTTCTCTTCTCTCTTTTTTTGACAGCAGTTGTTGATTCTTTGCTCCTCTTTTTTTGACACCTTTAATGCTGCCCGCCTCTCTCTCGCTTATTTTCCTCCTTCCCTCCATCAAAGAGAGCAAAGATATCTCTGTCATTAAGGCGGCTGGCGCTAATGGTGGGATTAGTCCTTATGCTGACAGCCCACATCACTGGACAGACAGATGGATACCGCACACAGACACACAAATGTGGGCACATGTTACACACATGTAAACACACTCAGCACACACAGACATGTTTGTCAGTGGAGGCCAGTTAAAATGACTGATGTAGGTTTCTCCATATCACTGGTAGTTGTGTAACTGATATCTAAATGGAATTCACAAGCAGTGTATTGAGTTTAAACCTATATTGGTTTACATGTCATTGCATGGTTGAGATACTGAAAATAGTTTAAGAATATTCACTTTATGTCCCGTTTTTTAAAAATCATGTATCATTTGTTTGAGGTTTTTATTCTTTCGACCCATGTGTATTTTGTTTTTTTAGTTTTTGAAATCAAGCACCAAAATCCTTGTTTTCTTTGTTTCAGCCTGATGATAGAGTAGTGCTGTTGTTGGATCATAAGAAAGCTCAAAGCCGAACCAGCCCAGCTTATTCTATGGATAGAGAGGACAGTTAGATGTTATTTATGTGTTATAGTGTAAATTCTGCCAGGAGTAGATAGAAATATGAACCAAGCCCAGATAAATATTTTGGATGTTAGCAAAGTTAGAGGTGGTCTTGATTTATGTTCCCCTCTTATTTTTAGCCATGCTCACAGCATGACTCTAGAGATGGTAATGTTGGTCTGTCCATGACTGCAATGCAGACTGAAATATTTCAACAATATTATAATGACTAGTGTGCAATTTTGTGCATTTTTGTAAATGAATGATCTTCAGAGGATTATGTTTAAATATGCAAACTTTCCTCTCACTGCCACCATGAGTGACTTTTGTGTTTCAGGTTGAAATTTCTTTTCAGCTATTGGATGGGTTGTCTTGAACCTTGCACCAAATACCACCAATAAGTCAAAGATTTCAGTCACTATAGTACTTACGTACTGGATGGATTGCTTCAGAACTTTTTGTACCAATATTCATGATTATCGCAGCCTGAATCCTACTTACTCTGGTGAAGCCCTTCTGTCATCAGATGTTAAAATTAGTAGCTTATAAATACAGTCTGTTAACCAGCAGTCACCTCCAGGCTGCAGATAAACTCACTATTTTATAATCATCATTTGTTAAAATGAATGAAATGCAGGTTAACGACAGCAGCTGCTTTGTATTGTCATTTAAATTGAATAATAAGAGTCATTTAGAGGGGTGAACCCCCTACAGAATCATATAAAAATACAGATGATTGCTCAACACTAATGAAGTGAAGTTGGATCAATTTTAATCAGAACACAACTCATGCGCAAACTTTTTCTAATGGAGTTCCTCGTTAAACAACAGAGATTAGGCCAGCTGAAGAGAAACAGACAAACTCTTGAACAAAAACAATAAAATGGAACAGGATTTATTACTTACTGTCCGAAAACTGTAAGTCATGTAAACACAGACCTCATGTGCGTGTGCGTGCACATGGGCACTCAATGTTAAATTTGGGAGAATTCAGTATTGTCCAAGAACAGTTACTCCCCTCTCTCTGTATCTGTGTTACTGTTTCAAAATCCTGTCGAATGGTCCAATTTCTGTTGTGAATTCTGAAAATAACACAGTCTAAGCTCTCGTGCCCTGAGATGTTTATGTGGTGTATTGTCTCCTCATATATTTATTCATAGTCTACATGCATGCTGAGATCATTATCATGAGTAAGCAAACCTCAATTTATAAACATAAATCACACTTTGAACTATGTCATGCATCTCTGTCTTTGTGTGTGTGTGTGTGTGTGTGTGTGGAGGTGACACTGGAAATAGCTTTAAAATCACAACAGATGGGGAGACTTTATTCCAAAATAGACTACAAGCTAGAAATCTATTTTTGAAAACCTGAAATCTCTGTACTTGGTGAAGTAAACATAGGCTAGTCAAAACACAGCAGGTCCAGTATGTTATGGTCATTTTGTCATACCTTACTATTACACTGTGAAATAAACAGGCTGGTTTGGATATCAGACTTACTTGACTTTCTTTACAACCTCCCTCCGCAGACGGACATCCTGGTGGTGAGTTGTGACTTGATTACAGACGTGGCACTTCACGAGGTGGTCGATCTATTCAGAGCCCATAATGCAACACTGGCCATGCTGATGAGCAAAGCCCATGAATTCACAGAGACGGTCCCTGGCCAGAAGGGCAAGAAAAAAACAGGTAACAGAAAATTATCAACTACTGTGATAACTGATTAATTGCTATATCAATATCGGTCAGAAATACTAACACTACTAAATACTCAATGTCAAATGTCAGTCAAACAAGTCTTTTAAAAAAATCTATTAAACAATTTCTTGTTAAAATAACCAAAAATTAATACATAATGAAAATACTTGTTATTTGTAGCCCTATTTGTTATTGCGTGCCCAAATGTTCAAAATAGGAAATAGGTATGTAACGCTTTTTGAACATAAGTGCGGTACAAAAAATGCCAAATTTGCNATTTGTAGCCCTATTTGTTATTGCGTGCCCAAATGTTCAAAAAAGGAAATAGGTATGTAACGCTTTTTGAACATAAGTGCGGTACAAAAAATGCCAAATTTGAACATATTGTTTGCTTTTGTCAATTAAACTACAAATTATGAATTTTTCTCCCCAGCTGAGCAAAGAGACTTTGTGGGTGTGGATCAGTCAGGGAAGAGGCTGCTGTTCATGGCCAATGAAGCAGATCTGGAGGACGGGCTCTCTATTAGGAAATCCATCATGAGGAAGTAAGTAAAAGGGACAAAACAAATATGACTTAATTTTTTCAAATTTGTATGATAATATAATAATTTGTTATACAAGAATATAGAAACCTATAGTTAGCATCATTAGTAATAATTGTGTGTTTTTAATTTGTGATGAAGCCATGTCAAAGACAAATTTCTGTTTTTACTGAAGAACAGACAATAAAGTTTCTGTTCTATTCTTTTCTTAATGATGATCATGTTTGTTGTTCAAAGTGAGTGATAGCATGCTGTGACATGTTTGGTTTCTAATAAGTCAGTGTGTTCAAAGCTAAAGGGTCTGTGAGGGTGTGTGGGATTTTTGTTACAGGAAGAGTACTCTAGGTAGATTTTCATTTCTGAGTCCTAAAATGCATGTATGTGTGAGAGCGGGTGTTTTGGGAGCTCGTAAATACTTCATGGAGCCAAAGCCACTGTAAATTCTGGCCAATAAGAGGGGGGCTGGAGCAGCTGCTTGCATGCTTCCCTGCACAGAGAAATATTCACACACACACACACACAAAAAAAAAAAAAATATATATATATATATATATATATGCTCTGTGGCATGTATACAAATGCTGACTAGGTCTAGTTGATTATGACTATGAGATCTAAGTGATTTTGAAAGAATGTGTATAGTTGGGGTAGGAGCTTCAAGTCACAAACACTGCACAGCTGACTGGTGTTTCAATAGGAATAAAGGAATGGTGACTAAAGTGACATCTGTGTTTAGATCTATGGTAAAGACATCTCTAAACAAGGTCAGACATGACTATGATATTGGTGGGTTAGTGCATTATGTGAGGAAAAACAGAGGAGCAGGTTACTGTCCAATGACTCAAGCCTGGCACTTATCCCCTTCAAGGGAATGATCTCTGTCAAGGCACAGTGAATCTGTCCTGGTTTTACATGGTTGGCCCAACAGCTTACGAAAATAATTTATGTTGTATTGATGATGGTACTGTTTAACTGGGTTGAAATCTGGTGACTGTGAAGGCCACAGCATATGATTCACATAATTTTTTATATACTGTACTCATCAAACCATTCAGTGACCCTTCATATCCTATTGATGGGGGCATTATCATCATGGAAGAAACAACTCCCATCAGGATAGATGTTTCATCATAGGATAAAAAATGATCACTCAGAACAACTTTGTATTGATTAGCTGTGACCGTTCCCTCTAAGGTGACAATTGGACACAAACCATGCCAGCAAAACACAGTATAACAGAGCCACCAGATCCTCTNGTTTCATCATAGGATAAAAAATGATCACTCAGAACAACTTTGCATTGATTAGCTGTGACCTTTCCCTCTAAGGTGACAATTGGACACAAACCATGCCAGCAAAACACAGTATAACAGAGCCACCATATCCTCCCACTGTAAGTTTCAAACCTGTACTGTTACTGTGGTGCACATCACACATGTAGTCAGTCGCCCACTTGTCGAGAATATGGTGGTAATGACTCATCTGACCATATGGTTTTTGAACCACTGAACTCTCAAATGTGTATTCATCTTTTTAATGAGGGGTTTATACACTGCAACCCTACTGTAATATCCCTCTCTATATAATTGTCAACAGACTGTTTTTCTCAATCACCTGAGGAAAAGATGCTCCTCTGTTTTTCCTTACATGTCACACTAGTACATAAGCATCACAGTCATCAAAAGTGCATCTTGAACCACATTTCTGACCCTGACTTTCCTTTAGATCTAAATGTAGATGTCTGATGTCTGAAACACCAGCTGCCTTTGTGCCTGAAGCTCCTGTTCCACCAATGAACCCTCTTTAAAAGTCACCTCAGTCNTGAACCACATTTCTGACCCTGACTTTCCTTTAGATCTAAATGCAGATGTCTGATGTCTGAAACACCAGCTGCCTTTGTGCCTGAAGCTCCTGTCCCACCAATGAACCCTCTTTAAAAGTCACCTCAGTATTTTCTTATTGCCATCTTGATACAAAATCACAATTAACTGAGCCTGCTCAGAATTTTATACACACCACAGAGCATGATGGGATGGTAATTTACCATGCAGTGCACCTGTGTGGAAGATTCTGCATTAGTTATATTTCTCCACTCATTTATTCAGTTTTTTTCCTTAAATGTGTCTGCATATACAATAGGTGCTGGGTTTCTTTGATGTTAGTACCAGTGCTTGGGTCAATAGCGGCAGTAATATTTGTATATATAAAAAAGGTAATATAAGCAGACTGTGGATGTCAAATATTGGGCATATGCATTTGGATTTTGATTATAGCTTCTAAAATACATGTTCACGAACTGTTAAATATCCACATAAAAATAGTGGAGCATTTTATTAAATAGATAAAAAAAAAACATTTGATTTTCCAAAGCCTTAAATTTGACATTTTCTTTACTGTAAGTACGTCATAATATGTGCACATATATTAGCATTGATTAGTAAATAAAAATATGATGTATGTGTACAATGATTAAAGTGGGATATTGTAAATTTATTGAGTGAATGAAAATGAAACATACAGTACCTGAAGTGGAATAGAAAAAAAAAAAAAACATTTCTTCCACTTGTCTTCACCCGCTCGCTTTCATCAAAAAATCTTTTCTACTATTTTCCAGCATTCTCGTCTCCCTTCTTTTCAACCCTTTCCCTCTCTTGACCGGTGTGCAGTATAACTAGAGTGACTCAGGAGGATTGCTTGGTCACACATATTTTACAACCAGATGCTGAAAGCCATAAATCAAACTGTGTGTGTGTTCGTCTGTGTTAAGGTATTTTATTCAAAAGCATAAAAACACATGTGTGCGCACACACAGACACGCTCTGTGGGTGTTTGTCAAATGTATTTATTCATATATTTCCAAGGTGTGTGTCTNTCTCTCTCTCTCTCTCTCTCTCTCTCTCTCTCTCTCTCTCTCTCTCTCTCTCTCGTGCGCTCTCAGTCTCTCTCTGTGAATTTATGTGACATCACTGTCCACTGTCACACCTGCCTTGCCTTCCTGCAGGTGACAGAGGGGGGGGATAACCGGGCTGTGGCAAAATGTGTCTATGTGTGAATGAGAAAGAGGGTTATAATATTAACAGGCGCCCTTAAAAGTCTTGGACAGTGTGGTAAAAAACAGGCATAACAGAAACATGTGTTAGAGTAGAGTGAGATCTTGACATCATTAAAGCTACATTATAGCAAATAAGCTGCATACTAAGATTATAACAGAAATATTCCCTTTCTGGCATTAGCAACTGTCAGTGTAAGTGTGAGAGGGATTTTGATGCATAGAAGACAAAATGCAAAGAAAATGCAAAAGTAGAACTGCCATTAGTAGTTTCCATCAGGTCAAAGGGCATTGTACAATTGGAGCATGTTAACGGAGCAATCAGCCAGATGGTTTATCCAGGTGAATAGTTCACATTTGTTTGTAAAACAGACAATTCAGGAAAATTTCAACACTGCCATTCTTGCAGCAGTTCTCATTCTGCCACAAAATTAGAGCCAAAAAGGTTTATTCAAGCTACTCTTGAGATTAGACCAACAATGAATTTCGTTGACAATTATTTCCTTGATTTTTCTATACAATGTCATAAAAGAGGGAAAATGCTTGTTGTAATTTCTTAGAGCCAAAAGTGACATCTTCAAATGTCACTTTAGGTTTTGTATGACCAACAATCCAAAATGCAGTTATTCAGTTTACTATCATATTTGAGACAGGAAAAACATTGCATCCTCACATTGTAGAAACTAATTTTTTCCTTTTAAAAAAATTACTAATTGCCTGTACTAAGGCAATTATTCAATCATCCAATTTGCTTTCAATACAATTTCTTTTGATTAGCTTATCATTGTAGGTGTACTATGCAACATTTTATTTCAATGATTCAGAATTCTGTCTGACCTAAAAAAACAAACAAAACAGAATTCGTAATTTTTTTTTTCTTCTAAAATAAAAAACTACATTTCTGTTTGTTTTTTTTTGTTGTTTTTTTTTTGCTCGATTCTGAAAATCTAATGCATTTACCAAACAAGGGTAAACAACTTCCTTCTGATTTCTTGTTTCTGTGAGTAGTGTGGAGCTTGGTGTTGAGAGGAGCAGGAATTTAATGCCACTGCAGGCAAGGATGACTCAGCCGTTGGATTAACGACTGACTACTAAAGTACCACTAAAGTCCTCAGTGGGAGAGAGGAATCACATCTCTCTCGCTCTAAAACACACAAAAACATCACGGCATAATGTCCTCTTTAGTTACAACTAAAACCCTACAGCGGACAGTGAGTCAGACATAGCAGAATGACTGTTAATACCGTCATTAGTCCGGTTTCCACTATAGAGCCAACAGGGCTGCAAGGCTTATTTAGAGCATTTAGCTATTGCCTCAAAAGAAAAAAAAGTGTGATCCCTTTTAATACGATTTTCATCAATAGATTTTTTTTTTAGAGTCACATATTTGATCCTCTGTTATGAGCTTAAAGCACTTGGCACTGCTGGCATAACAAGGCTACTCTGACACTGACAAACAGACTAGACTCCCAAAAGAAGTAATATATGAGGGAATAAATAAATGATAATCATTTCTAACTTTTAACAATGTTGATTTATGAATTATGAATTATGTTATTGCATTAATAGTACTAATAATTTTTGTTTTATTTGTGAATGGTAGCACATGTTTTTGTGATTTGGGGGGTTTAGCCCCACTGTTTTGTGCCATCATTGCTAACAGATGGATTCATACTGCTGGTCGAATATCTTAAAGGTCACTGTAGTTACAGTAATAAAACATGATCTGAATGTCCTTAGCTGCCCCACTTGTATTTGTCTTCATTTTAAACTCAAAACAAACAAAAGAAATATCACATCAAGCCTTTTAGATTATCTCATTAAAGGCATTCAATGCATCACTGTTGTATGGGGAAAGTATGTATATAGATTTGTCACTTTTTTTGCTGACTAAAACCAATTACAATACTAAAAAAAAATCAATGAAAATTTCTCATCCAAAATAATCTTGATTCGGTCAGATAATGCACAGTTAATCACTTTTCCAGGCTTGTGTCCAGGAGACTCTCACAGGTGGAACATGGGGAAGCTCTGCAGGAGTTCTTTCACACTGTTTAAGCGATTTCCAGGTCAAACAATCTCACATGTGCAGATTGTTTTGAGCTAACACACCTCAACCATGTGGAAACTGTAGAAAGGGAGAAGAAGGCANTGTTTAAGCGATTTCCAGGTCAAACAATCTCACATGTGCAGAATGTTTTGAGCTAACACACCTCAACCATGTGGAAACTGTAGAAAGGGAGAAGAAGGAGGGCGTTAAACAGGACTTGGGTTGGACAGGGGTGGCAGACGAGATACACAGAGAAACATTGGGCTCAAGCAAACTGTTCCAAAGGATATATGCAAGAAGTTCAGGAGGTGTCACAACATCAAATGCACCATTTCATGTGAACTGTAATAAGGCCAAAGTATTTTATATTATGGCATTTAAGCAGCAGGAAGATTTTTGAATGCTTTGTCAGCACAGATGCACAAAGATTAAAAAATAGTGAAGTGACGTTTATTTGTGCAAATAACCAAGTTACAACCAACTCAGTCTACAAATGCTGCAGGAATAAGGCTCAGTGTGCACTTTAAAAATACAGATCATAGTGTGTGTGTGTGCGCACACTGTATGTTTTGATGAAGAAACTGTGCTAGGATGATCTGCAAACAGTCAGATCTTGTGGAACTACCTACTGGTGGAGGTCTTGGAAACCTTCTAACAGCTGGCTAAAATATTATTGATGTTTTTTTTTCCCTTAAATTAGTTACATTTGTAGCACAATTATTAAATAAATGGTAGTATGCTAAGAGGAAATAGATACTTATTAATCCCCATGGAAATTCACTTGTTGTAGTAGCACCATACAGGCCAGAGATACCTGACATCAAGACTAAATGTGACTAAAAGTGTTGATGCTGTTCATGCAGAACTCTGGATGGATGTGCCTTCCAGATAAAGTGTTTACTATAAGTACAGTAAAATAAATGGATAAATTAAAGGAAAACTATAAACAGATCAACCTGAGAGGCAGAAAAATGTGCTGATTTATTGAACTATGTAAGCTTAGCTGATATGGCTAAACAAAAAAACTATGTAAGAATAGTAAGAACTAGGATTAGATCGCATCCTTACCTTGTGCTGATCGTAGTTGCCACTATGAGTAAGAATTATGATTCTTCGCAAATATTGGCTATAATTCAGGTGGCCTGTACGTACTATAGTATGTCTGATTTTTAAAATGTTTGTTTCTCCTTTCCAGGCAGCCATGGGTTTGCATATTTGAGTATGGAATTATAAAGCAACTTGCTCAGAACTAAACATGACTGTGAACAGTGAACGTCATGTCTGCTTTCAATTTTGTCAAAGTTACGTTATTGTTGTGTAGTAACAAGACACAGGCTTTTCAAATCAATCTGCTTTTACAACTTAAAAAATCCAAATCACTGCAGTATGTTTTAAAACATGGTTAGCATTAATGGATAGTATATGTGATTTGTAGTAAATGGGCTAAAACATGTAAAAGCTCTGGTATGGTCCTTTTTAGGAACAATGCACTCTGCAGCTTTCATTATCCAATGATTGAAAGGGCATAGAGAGGAAGAGGGGGATAGGTAGTCCAAGAGGGTAAAGGGGTGACGGTTGATTTGTTTATTGAAGCCTGAAGGATGAAATGGTTTTCTTTAAGTCTCGCTTCGTAAATGTCACATGTTCAAACCCAGGCCACTGTGTGTATGTGTGTGAATGAATGTGTGAATGCATCATGGAGCGAGTGTATACGTGTGGACCCTGTCCTCCCCCGTCAACATAAACCTGTCTCCATGGCAGCTGTTCTGCAGGGCGACATCTACGGTAGCTGATGCAGGACAATAGACAGATGTCACTATTCTGACTTTGTTGTAAGCCTATAGTGGGGTCTGGTTTTCATCAAATGTTCCTGTCCTGTGTGCAAAGGGGAGGTAAATTAAAAGGGGTGTTCAGTAAATGAGAAGCAAACATAAAATGTAAAAGCAGCACGCGATGAAAAGAATCAAAGCAAGTAGCAGCCAGAGTTAAGCTGTTCCTCATGAAACTAGTTCATGTAAGCCATGCTGTGGGACTGCACAAATTCACATTCTGACGACAAAACTGTAATCTTCCTCAAACACATCCGTTTTCCAGCCATTGTAAAATATGTTTTATTTCAGTGCTGTTCAGCCAGTTTCCTTTATGTCAAAAGCACGACAACTTGATGTTGAATTTCCTTCTCTGTGTCTGTCTGTTTGTCCTGCAGACATCCCAGGATGCACATCAAAACAGGCCTTGTGGATGCTCATCTCTACTGCCTGAAAAAAGCAGTGGTGGACTTTCTAACTGACAACAAGTGAGTTTTTCCACTTATTTTAAGCATGAAATTACACATTTAGCCTCTCAACCTTGAATTTAAAAGTGATTTAAAATGAACAATCCACAAAGTCTGAGCATTATTGACTAATGGTGCTTTTCCACTAACCTGTCTTAGCCCTACTCGACTGCACTCGACTCTACTCGGTTTGTATTGTGTTTCCACTAGCGTAGTACCTGGTACCAGGTATTATTTTAATACGTGTTTTGCTTTGTTGTGTCGTCACTGAAGAGTCATAGACGCAGACACAAGAATCAAAGCTGCTGTTTTTAAAAACCATCTTTCTGCTTGCAACCTCCTCTTGCGATCAAGCAGCAAATACACAACTGCCTCTATGTCCTCCATTGTTTGTGTTTGTGTTGCATACATAATGACATGACGCAGTTCACCCAGCGATGCTATGACAACGCCGCCCACCTGGAGTAGGTACTGTGGGCTAGTGGAAAAGGTACCCAAACCAAGTAGTGTCGAGTAGTGCTGGAACTGCGTAGTGAAAAAGCGCCATAACAGACTTTCACTGCAGAGTCACGCAGACATGAGCTCACATTCACTGCTTAATCTGTAGCAAGTGTTAAACATGGTGTGTAAGGCTTTGAAAGGTCCTGTTAGCAGGCTATTCTAGTGAGGTGTTAATTTGTTTTACTATGTGCCACTGAGGCAGGCTGTTAAGGCCTTTAACCTCTGAAGTGAAGCAGTGTCACAGGAAGCCTTTTCTTCCCAAGCTTTAGATGCATATTTAAATTCTAAACAGTAAGTAAGGGTATGTATGATCAACATGAAAGCAGCACATCATGTGGTTCACATAAATGCTTTCAAAATTTCAAGAGTCTAGCCTACTGTAATTGTAAACCTTTCCTTAAAATGCTTTACACAAAGAGCAGCTATTAGTCATGACAGGTATTAGGAAGGTATCAGGACTCAGTTTAAATCAGGATAAAACCTGTGGTTTCACACTCCCAACCTTTTTACTAGTGCTACTATAAATAAACTATGTCAGAGGAAGTTCCTTATTGTGAAAATGTGTTTTCAGTTCACTTTCACCATTCTTCATTGTCTATAGTCAATCAAAAATGAAAACGCTTTCTTTGATAAGAATATCCTCCTAAAGATAAAGAACAAATTTGGTTAGCCTAGTCTTCTTCAAACAGTATTTAGTTTCCAAAGTGAATGTGGCGAGTTCTGCTGTTGAGCTTCATTGCACAATATAAAGTTAGCGGTAGCATGATTGCCAGGAAAAGGAGAAAAACAAGAAAAACAGTGGTTTCTGGTAAATTTGTTAACATCAGTCAAGAAACACATCCTTTTGCTTCCTAACCATATGACTTTGTAAAAAAAAATCTTTCCAGTAGCAAGGACAAAAATTTGGTTTGTACACTACATGCAGTATTTCTTGTATTATTATCTCGCATGAAGAGAGAGCCCCAACTGGCCAACTTTGAAAAAATACAAAAACGCTATTGATAAGATTTAACCTTATTAGAAGCAGCTGCAGCCCATAAGCTCCTGAATACATGTCATTGCATTTTTGTGTTACAAAATATTATACTAAAATCACTTGACTAGGCCCTCTAGTCAAAAGTCTGTCAAAAGACATTTCACCTTTCCAAACCATAATGACTATATTAATGCTGTGGAACAGTGTATACACTGCAGAATAGATGTTAAGTAGCACATTATTAGACCACTAACATAAATATTAAGCATGCCCAATAACAACTTGATCCAAAACAGGGTGTTGATGAGTCCTTGTCAACATGTGTTTTCTGAAAATATTGTGGAACGGTTCTGGAAGTTTTGGCTAAAGGTTAGTTTGTGAAAATGTGCTATTGCCCATGGAGCACCTCCTCACCAGTGTAGTTTTAGTCCCCACATAAATAATCCAAGTGCCAAGGCAACACTCACACACAATCAGACAGTATTCTTAAAAGCTGTTATTCTCTCTGAACTATATTTCATGTATTCTTCATTGATGAATATTTCTGGTAATTGTGAGAATTACACTTATGCAAACAATAATTTGCCATAAAGATGTAGATAGAAATCTCACATCATTACATAACTCCTGCACACTGTACAGCTGCTATATATCGTCTTTTTTTTCTTAAATGACTTTTCTTTGCTTCTGACCCCCCCCACCCCCCCACCCCCCCTCTCTCTCTTTCTTTCTCTCTCTTAA
>JANJYP010049517.1:5095-37330 GCA_024605115.1 Rastrelliger brachysoma | reverse complement strand
TCCATTAGCATTATTCATGTGTTTGGTCCTTTATCATTAGACATCCAAAATGATCACATCTTTCAGAAATGCAGACACGCACATGATCCCGCCCTCACCCCCCCAGCCCCATACACACCCTTCTTCTCCATTTTATAATCCATATCAACTCCATTGTAATCCCAATGTCTTTCTTTTAATAATGTCTGTGGTCCACTCGTTCTTTCCAACTCATATCGATTGATCATGTCCAATGCACACAGCTCTGTATTTATGCTCCCATAATCCGCAGGCACGGCAAGCCAAAATCATTGAGCAGCCACAGAGGACACATAAAAGTCACATTCATTGTGTTTTGGAAAAGTGTTTCAAAGTCCCCATCCGTTTTGGAATCCTGCCCCCCCCAAAAAAAAAACAAACAAACAAAAAAAAAACAGATGACAAAGCAGAGTGAGCTATGTCATCTAAATCTTTTTTTCTTTTTTTTAACTGTTGTGTTTTTGTCCAAGAGGAGTGTTTCTCCAGTATTACGGATAGTGTAGTTGTTTTTGATCCAGTGTAAACCCTTGTGTTGTGGGGGCTGGAACTCTGGAGAGTTGAAGTGTTAGCAAGAGTCTGCTTCTATTAGTGTATAGGCTTTACTGAGATCCATGCTGAGCTCACACTATCTCTGTCTCTGCAATATAACCTTTGTTCTGTTGCTCTATTGATGTTTTCCCTTCTTTGATTATGTTATGTCTCTCCTTCTGNTATATATATATATGTATATATATATATGTGTGTATATACACACTCACTCACATAGTCTGTTCATACAATTGTCACTATTTAAATTTTTCAGTGTTATGTTTCTTGTGTTACTACTTTCTTTTCTATCTTGTATTACTTATTTTATACAGATACTGCATGAGCTCAACCAAGTATTTCAAGACATTTTTAAATATTTCTCCCCATTTTCCTGTCACATTCTTCTCCCCACTCTTCTGCCCATAAGCTGTAAGGTTAGCTAAGAAGAGCCTGTTAAGAATCTTCACCTCACTTGCAGGTACACTTTCTTGTCTCCTCTCCATTTTTCTTGTATTCTCCCCTGGCAAATCAAGAGGGTGCCGAGCACCTTCCCTCACAAATCACTTAATCTTCCTTTCCAGCTTCTTCATTTTTTTCACTATCTCCACCTCTTAGTACCACTCAAATCCCTTTCGACAGTACTCTTTTAGAACCCTTTATCCCTTTTAACTTTCTTTATACTTCTCTCAAAGACCAACTACACAACACTTTCCTCCAGTTCCTCAGTGCTCTTTCCATCCTTTCCTTTCTCCCTCCCCCTGTCTTTTATACTGTCCCCTTTCCCAGTAGTGATCCCAGTATTAGAGTTGGAGTTGGTGGTGTTATAAGCATGGATGTATCCTCGTTGCAACTCACACTGGGCTCCATATCCAGTGCCATTTTCGGTGTCGTCACTGGTTGTCGACGAAGTTGTGCTTGTCGTAGATGCGCACTGTACCAGCATCCCATGAAGTGACTGGCTTCGCCTGGTCCAGATCACACTCAGCCGCTTGGCGTAACTAACAGCGCCATAGCGCTTGGCAACAGTTGCCGCTGCATCAGTCGCTAAGGCGACAGAGGAACCCATATCCAGTGAGTGCCGCCGTTTACTAACTGTCCCACAGGCAGGCTTTAGAGGGGATACAGGGCTCTGATAAGCCTGAGAGGAGTTCCATTTGTCTCTGCCTCTGGGAGTGATTGTCCAGTCCAACAGATCAGAGTCTCTCAGGGGTGCAGCCAGAGAGAAACTGGCACGATTGGTCAGTTCTCGCTCCAGACGGGGTCTTGGGCGTTCCCTGGAGCGAGACTGACGGGGCAGGGTGGATGGTGGGGAAGGGGAGTAGTAAAGGGGAGTTCTGTCACTTTCTGGTGTGTATGGCGGTGCTTTCTCCAGCTTCCTCTGTCTCACCACCAAAGCCATCTCCCCTCCTGTGCCAGCTATTGTAGAAACCACACCCCCTGCTGAAAGAAACTGCTCCAAATTGACTTTAGGTTTGGACTTGGGCTTTGGAGGAAGTTTGGGAGGCAGAGAAGAAGCAGAATCAGCCGATTCCTTCTTCTTTTCCTTGTCCTTGTCCTTCTCCTTCTCCCCACCTCTCTTAGTAGGCAGGCCATTGGGTAGGACCACCATCATCATGTCCCCTGAACCATTTGATTGGTAGCATCCACTACTGTTCCCCCCTTTGTCCCCTGCCCCGACACCACCTGCCTGGCAACAGGCCCCGCCTCCTGCCTCAGTGTTGCTGTTGTGGCATATGATGTGGTCACCATGGTTGCACACACGGTGGCGAACCATGAGCGCCACAGTGAACACGAGTAGGGTGACCACAACAACACCACCAACCAAAATAGTGAGTGTCCCTCCCAGGAAGTGGGCTTGGAGAGAGCGGCACGCTGGATAAACATCCTTGGTGGAGAATGTAGTACAGCCAAGGACTTTTGTTGCTGCCAATGATGTGATTGTGTCATCAAAAATGGCCAGCACGCATAAGTTATAGTCCACTCCTGAAACCAGGTTCTTCAACAGGAAACGGTCACTGGTGGATGGTAGAATTCTAAAGAAATAGAAAATAAACAAAAACAGTAGAGTTCAGTGAAATATCAGCGCAGGATCATTAGTTAGTTAAATCTAATCTGTGTTACCTGGAAGCGTAGCCTAAACATTGTTGACTATTGTGTAAGACAAAAGAAAAGGTTGCATATTGGAAAAGAATCTAAGGAAAGGAGGGGTGAAATGATGGCTAGAAAAAGCGCAAGAGTAGATACTGCAGTAGGGGGAGAGGGAAAATGAGGCTATTGATGGAGAGCGCGCCCAGGGAACATGAAAAGAGAACTCTGTCTGCTCATTTGGAGTGCAGGTCTGTGTGTATGTGTGTGCGCTTGTACTTGAATCTTTGTGAGAAGCAAACGTCAAGCCATTTTGTGGGACCTCACATTTAAAAAAAGAGGCCATTTTAGGTTCAGTCAGAGCTAAGATTACAGTAAAACAGGCATTTTGTGGTTTTGATTTAAGGTAATAGGGAATGTATTGTCTTTACGAGTGAGGGTGTGTTTTGTTGTCTCTCAATTGCGAATGGGTTTCCTGCATATGTCTGTAATGCATGAGTACATGCGTGGGATAATAAAGAGAGAAGTGCTTTGAATTTGTCCTCATTTTAAGTGTTCAAGCAGCTGTTAGAACTAACAAACGATGGAGAGGTGAACAATAGAGAGAAGAGAAAACAATGGAAAGAGATGGTGAAGAGAGGAGAGGGGCACATGCTTTACGTAAGAGTGTTTGCCATGTTAGAGTTGTTTGTATGTGCTAGTCAGTATGTGCCTGTGTTCATAGTTGCACAGAGTGTATTTGTAATATACTTGCATGGACATTTATGTCTTTTCGTCTAAATGTTTTACCATTTGTGTGTGTGAGACATGCAAGGGGAAAGTGTGTGTGTGTGAGAGAGAGAGAGAGTGTCACTGATGGGTATGACTTTATTCTGCTGTCCAATCATTTTGTGTGGGCAAGTATGTGTTTGTGTATTTTTTTTGTGTTAGAAGTAAGAATACTTTGCCAGCGATTTCTTTTTTTCATCCGCTTCTTGTATTTTTGGTCTCAGCTCGTTCTTTCTCTCTGCCTTTTCACACTACATCAAAGGGCTTATTTGTATCTTCTGTTGCTAACCGTTCCAGCTCCCCTCAGACTTGGGCTACATCCTATAAATGCCATTGAGTTTGACTCAGATACTGCAGAAGACCTCTAACCTTAGTCTGTTTATAACACATTAAAAATGAAGACACCACTGATGGCAGCAATGTAGTTTTTGGACTTTTTTTTTTTTTGGAATACATTTTGAATTTGTTGTAACTGGCTCTTCTTGCATAAGCCATTTCTTCACATAATATCATTGTAATTGACATCTCTCACAAACATATACACATCACTGTTTCAAAAATGATGGGATAAGATGAATGGACAATGGAGGAACTATCTGGGAAACAAAAGAGGAGGTGGACTAAGGCTGGCTTTGGGGCCGATTTGGTTTAGAGTACTTGTAATTGATCACTGATTTTCACCTTCGCCTTCTCAAGGCCTCAAATTTTCTACCTAAACTATCAACTCTTGCAGGTATATTGTAGGGTTAAAAGAGTTGCACTTAAAATCACTTTGAAAACTCAGTTATCCTACCTTATTTCATTAAGACATGGTATTGTGAAACAATCTGTTTGGAAAGAACTGGCCCAGACATATCTCCAAACTCCTAATTTAAAGCTGAACTTCTGTATGATTTGATAATGAATTACAATGTACTGCTTTATACTCCCAGTCTCATTATAATCTGAATGGAAACATGGGGCATTCTTATTAAAAACAGCCTGATCCAATGGTCATTAGTTTGCTATATATTGCTTTCTAGCACTGTCACAAATTCACCAATTAACTCATTCTCCACACTGCAGCAACTTAGGGACCAGGTGTGTGTTACCATGGCAAAGGCTCATTATTTGGTTCAGCAGTGAACTACTTCCACTGAAAGCATCTCTTTATACAATATCCACACATAAAGCTCTCTGTTTAAATGACCCGTCAACCACCATGCCTTCATTTTCCATCTTTTGAATGAACACTGACATGGAAATCTCCTGCTGCAGAGAAATGACTCCAAGAAAGAACAAAAACTGAACACTGAAAAAATTAAATCTGTGGAAAAACAATATAGTTTAAGGTTTTATTAAAGCCAATTTGCCATAATGCTCCGGGAAATGCTGGTGTAACATTGTCTTGTTCTTTAAACAAATGAGTTGGTTTAAATGTCTCCTTCAATTAATTTCTCAGAGAACTTTCATTCTTCAAGGTGTCAGGCAGTTTTGTAATTTGATGGACACTGACTAAATTGCAGGACTCAAAGGTTCAGAGCAATAACTAAAATTGGGAAAGAAAGAAGCAAAATGAAGGTTTTGATTAAGTACTTTATATTCCCACAGCAGAGAGGAGGTATTTTAGGAACTGGAATCTAACTAAAGCCTTATAACCAAATATCTCGAGGAAGGGAAGCCTAAAGGACAACCTGTCACTGGCAAATCAGTCATACTAGGCAATTCTGAATTGCCCATGTAAAGTCCAGTAGTGAAGACAGTGGGCGCTCAATCAGATTTCCCACATGAAATATGAAAGAAGCAGTACTTACAACACTACTGCTGTCTCTGTGTCTGAATGAAAAAGCCTCAGTCATATTATAGGCTTATAAAAGAAGTGAGAAATATTACAGTGGTATTAGTTCGTCCAGTCTTTATGTGTCTTGTCCCTGACTGAGGGGCTGCTTCCCTGTTACAAAGGTTATATTTAAATGGGTTATCTCTTACTTTGATTCACTGTTGTGTTAATGTGGACCACTTTCTCATGTCCTTTTCCTCTCTCTTCCCATGTCATTCAGTGTCTCCTTTTGATTAACATTGCCAGTGTAGCATGCTTTATTGGGTGATGTTGACAAAAATAAATGTTACCAAAGCATTCTTGTATAAGCAATATATAGTTGCATATGAATTATACTGCACCAAGAGAATCTATGCACATGTGGATTTATATCAGTGCACTGAATGTTTTTTGCAGGCTATAGCAAATCTATGTATAATAAACTGGAGCACTGCATCTCGAAAAAACATGAAACTATTCAATCGGTCTTCTATTGTGTAACTGTAAGTCACACATGCACACACCTTGAGTGAATCCTTGAGTCATTTTTCTAATCTCGCCATTCAATATCCCTTCCTTTATTCACTCTGTCCTCCATCCCTCCTTCTATCCTTCTTTTCAGCTCAGTTTCGATCCTCCCTCCCTCAATCTATCCCCCTTATTTTTCCATCCCTCTTATATGAAAAGATTTCCCTCTTTTCGCTGATCAGTCACTCACTCTCATCTCTCCATATCCTCTGCCCTTTTCATCCCTTTGTAATCACCTATCATTTTCTTTCCCTTTACCTAAATCTGCATCGGTGCACTCCTGTCTTTTGTCCCATGCTCAGCCTCTTTCTTGGTACCTTTTACAATGTGACGTATGCTTTTAGTTAGGTTTGTTCCCTCTGCACATGTCTTCTCCTCCTATTTCTCTCTCCTCTACGTCCTATATTTCTGTAGCCAATCAGCCCTGCTCCTCACAAATCCCTCTTATTCTCACTGGGCTGTACCTGACCTCCCAGCCTCTCTCCTTTTCACTGTCTCTGCACTATGTCTCTATTAGCCACAGCTATAACCGTGTACCATTATTTAGCATCCAAGGTCACTCCTTCTCCTCTTTCGTGTTCTTAACTGCTTTGCTCTTCCCTCTTCCTTTCTACATTGTCCCCCCACCACCTCTCCATTTGCCCTCATCTTATATTTCTCAGCCTCACCCTTCCTCTTCCTCACCCTTCCTCTCCCTATATCACTGCTCCTCTCCTCCAACCCAACCACCACTCACTCCCTTATGAGATCATGAATCACCCCTCTAGTTGTTTCTGCCACGCTGGCAGCGACAGAAATAGACAGGCAAATTCACTGAAATATACATAGAAAGACCTAGACACATACACCAACACATGCATCTTTGATATGCTGATTCTCTATTATTCACTGCATTATGCATTTTTAACAGTATTTACATACCCATTGTCACACATAGATACAAATATGCGGCTCTATGGTGTTGGTTACACATCTTGGACACGTGAAATGAAAATCACCTAACTCCTCAGTGCTGTTGAGTGGATGTTCATGAATATAGAGTAACTTTGCCTATATCAACCATTGGTTTTGTTGAAGTGGCAGGGGTTTGTTCTCATTACCGTTCCTGTATTTGCAGATACTTGTTTTGTGCTTGGGCACCTAAACATACCAAGTTTGTGTCTGTCTCTGTGCTTCTAATTATTAAACCCCGCTAAACCCTGCAAAGGCGTGTGTACACACTCTCTCTCTCACACACACACACACACATACACACACGTACACTGATGCAGGGAGAAAGTGAAAGAGACAAGGGAGTGCTTTGTTCAAGCGGGTGACACAGAAACGAGTAATTATTAGTACGAGAGGGAGAGGAAAAGAAGCGAGTGGTGGTTGAGGGCATAAGAGTGGTAGAATCCTGTCCTCTACTCTCCCTCTTTTTTTTCTTATTTCCTTCACTGTCTCATTTCTTCTTTTTTTTGGTCTGTCTGCGTTACAAAGTCTGGTGGTCTGACACCAGATAAGATTAGGTACAGAGAAGAAGAGAGAGAAAGACAAGGGGGAAAAACAAAGCAATTATCTCTTCCTCTGGCTGACATCTATACTGCCCTACCGTTTCCTTTTTCTATGTCACGTCTATTGTTCATTTACCCTTTCCCCCATTTTTGGTCTTGATACGTCAGACTGTTTACCGTCTCGTTGGTTCCCTCAATTTTGGGTGATCTCTTCCTCCGTTTTCCTTGATCAGTCTTTCTGTCAGTCTCTTTTTGCACTCCCCCCCTCCCCGGATTTTGTTTCATCCCTCCTTCTGTCTTTTCGCTTTCCTTAATCTATCCTTCTCACTCAGCTCTCTCTCTCATTTGGCCTGATTTTTTTCCCCTGCTGCCTGATTCAGTTGTTTTCTCTCTCATTCCCACTCCTTTTTTTATGACCTCCTTCTCCTCCCCAATCCTCCAGTATTAAACTGACTCCAACATTTCATCTGGATTTCTGCCTCTTTTCTCTTCATTTTGTTTTAACTACATGATAAAAGCTAATCACACCGTCCTCTCGCCTCCAGCCCTCCCTTACTTACTTGGCTCCTGCATCTGACCCTACAGTATAATATAAGGTGACATATGTATTGAGTGCTGACCCTTGAGCTTTTCTTTTCTTCCTCTGCCTCTTATATGAGTTGACACTTGTATTGACCTAGTAGTTTAACACTTAATTACATCTCCCCCAAGGGTACAGCTCTCCACCCCATTTTGCACCCCCTTTCTACAACCCTTCCTTTCCCTCCTGCATCCTTTTGATTGTCTTAGTCCTTGTTCTCTTCCTCTTTATCCATTATTGCCTCTGCATGCCTCCTCCATGCCCCTCTGTTATATCTTTCTTTACATCCTTATCTAGCCCTGACTCTGCAGATGCACTTATCTCATTACTTGTATTTCTTTCCTGCCTCATGGCAGACTAGAATAGGATACTTATATCAGTTTTCCCCAGCAATATCATACAGGATAATAAAAGAGCCCCACTGTAAGTAGCATGATGGAATCTAAGCACAAAGCCACTTGATGTTTTTCCCTCTAACTCACATCTCAGGATGTTTGATTTCTCCAGTGGAGGACAATAATTTATATATTGAAATGCATACTTTTGGTGTGGTGGAGTCAAACAAATCAAGTCTCTGTATGCTCTTAAGTATATTTATTTAACAGTTCAGTATTTAGTAGGGGTGTAACGATATGTGTATTTGTATTGAACCGTTTTGGTATGCAACATTTGGTTTGGTACAGGGCTGTGCACGGGTGAGTTCACGGGCTGGAAGTTGCGTGTGTTTAGGTTCCGCGCTAACATGTGCAGCTACACTTGCAGCCCGAGTGCATGATGGCTACGGCCAGCAGTAAACCGGAGCTTGAAGACCCTCCCCTGTCGCTAAAGTCTCCTGCATGGGAACACTTTGGCTTTCTGGTTAAATATTGCAACGGAGAAAGACAGGTGGATAAAACGAGCGCGGTGTGCCAACAATATTCAGCAACACAACACGAAGGCTGAGTAAAACTGAACAGGGCTTCATGCTGGAACTTATTGCTGTGCTTTACTTGTTCAAAGTTTTGTTAAAAGCTGTTTACAAGGATTTTTTTAACAATATTTCATACATTTGTTGTTTATTTGACTATTTTATTTAACTTATTACCAGGCAGCATTTTGCATTTACTTAATTTTCCTGTTTGTATAAAGCAGTAAGTTGTTACAGTAATTTGTTGGTTTACAAATAATAAACACCCAAATGAACAACAAAAAATTTAGGTTTTGCATTTTGTTCCCATACTGTACCGAAAATGAACTGAACCGTGACCTCAAAACCGAGGTATGTACCGAACTGAGATTTTTGTGTATCGTTACACCCCTAGTGTTTAGTCAATTAGTAGTTAAAAACTCTGTATAAGCAGTGGTAGCAAATGGGTGGTATTGCTATACACCCAATTTTCATGTTCAATTTCTTTGAGCATCTCATTTCTCTCTCCTTTTGTGATGCATAAGCCATCTATTTCTCAGCATGCTCCTTTCCAGTGGCTGTCAAACTCTCACCCTGACTGTTTTAATTGTGCGTCCCTTTTCTGAGACTCTACTCTCATTATTCTCATTATTTCTTAAACTCTGCATGATTCTCTCTCCAACTTCCTCTTCTGTCTCTATGACTATTTCAGTTCCCATTAAATTAAAACTTGGCACTTTGAGTGCCCAGCAGGACAGTTGATGCTATTGTGACTAGGGTGGAATTATGAAAAGACTTTTGAGTCTTACAATAAACTTTTGACTTGAAAATGAACAAATGTCAAATTCTCCCTCTGACATACCTTATTCACCAGTCACACGAAAGATATTGGAAAAAAAATCCTTCCCCAGCAGACCGCAAACAGCAGTATATAATAGGGACAGCTACTCTTAAAAACATGGGTAGCCCTATAGGAAACAACTTTATAATTCAGAGACTGAATAATGTATGAGTATATGCACAGGGGCAGAACACAATAAAGCCTGTACAATGTAATGCACTTCAAATAAAGATCGAAGCAATATTACTTTTCTACAGAAAAGTAATATAGCTGTGAATAAACTTCAGATGTTTGTTGAGTCTGTCAGAGAAGTGACAAATCAACTATGTGGTGAATTTATAAGGTCATAGTTTGTGATTTTGTCTAGCCTCTGTGTACACACTATGGTAAAAAATAAAAAGAACATCTCCAGTACAATAGTGTAAATTGACACCTTTCTAACAATCTCAACAAAAAATGTGCATTAGCAGTTTTTGAGGGATGTGTTTTGTAGGGCTGTTGAATTGCATTAGATTGCACAAATGATGCTGTGTCCACCCCCTGTGTATTTCTGTGGTTTACAAATGCAAATCTTTTATGAATTGCACTTTGAGAGCTTTCTGTAATGAAATTTGCTGAAAAGAAAGCAAATTTTCTAACAGATGGTTAGAAGAGGTCGCTCTACAAATATTGCCTCATTTACATGGAGGGACATTCTTTGTCCTGTTCTTTGTCCTTCAGGAAGGCTGTGCCCATGCAGGCAAGAAATAAATCCTAGTTTGGTTATTACTCACACTGAAACATTGTGGCAAAGCTCCAGAAAGGAGACTCAGTTGACTGTGTCAGGGGAGCTAAGGGTGACAGGGTTAGCAGTGCCCAGGGAATGCGGCATGGACGACAACCCACCTGGCACTGTCACAGACGCCATCGAAATTAGACGAGCCATGCTAAAATGGAGGCTGGTGTTGCCTAAAATGTGACTGACCTGCTAAAGATGATTAAATCTGGCAGACACATGGTGTATTCTCTCCTCAGTAATTCTCTATATACAGTATCTACCTCTGTCTCACTGCACGGCAGAATTTGTTGGATGCAAGAGACTTGGTTTTTGTTTCTTACTTTACTTTTTCCTTTCCTTCCATTCTTAATTCCGCTGTTTCTTCACTTCCTTCATTTCCTAAGCTTAGTTTTGTCCGCCTAACACAGCAGCGACAACAACAACAAAGTGTGAATGCAAATCCCTGATAAAAAGCGTGAAATCTCACTTTTCCATTATCTCCTTTAGAATTTATAAGCCAGACTCATTTGGCTGGCTCCTCTCTTCTCATTCTTTCTAACTGGTATGATATTGTGGTTGGCACTGGCATGTTGATGGCATGATAGAAATCTATACTGGAAATCCCTGGCTGCATTGTGGCATGCTTCCTTTGAAATGTTGCCCCCTTCCATTTCCTCTTTATCTGTCCTTTGAGACCCATTTCCTTGTTACCTCCCTCAAAGCCCTCAGACTGCCTGTCCTCTCTTTCAACCATTTTCTTCTTTCCCAATTCAGTTAAGAGTTTATATCTCAATTTCACCTTTAAGCTAGCCACTACATCTCTCCTCAGAGACAGTTATCCTCTCCATCTGTTTAGTTGGCAATGTGATTTGTTTAGTGTGTAGTCGAACTTCTAATCGCTTTGTCCCCCCTCGCTGAATTTTACCCTCTCTCCTGTGACACTGGTTGCCTTTGCTTTCTCGCTTATCTATCCTCTTGTTTTGCTACTGTGTGAGTCTGTTTATGTCTATCAGCATTTTCTTGTCCCAAGCTGCACAGCTGAGCCTTCATCTCTACTGATGCTGCCCTTTCAATATTTCTTTAATTAGTAGACTCAAAGAATGACTTTTTGCTTCTGTCACCGTTTTGTCCTCCAGTCAAACATAGCCAGTGCAACAGGGATTAAAGTAATATAAACAACTATACAGTGCAGTAGAATCCAGTACAACTACGTACTTTGCAACAAATTCTACCCGAATCATATAGATGTAGAGTTTGCTACAAGCTAAGTTTCAAGAGATAATACACTGCTACTTGATAACGTTAAGTCAGCTTACCCTATTATTACATTATTTTCTGGGGAGGAATTAATGCAACTGATCACCAAGAGAGCGGAGATCTTATTGGATTCATTCAATTTCATCATTTAATTAGTTCTCCATGTGTAATTGCCACAAATGTGTGGTGGGACTGAGACTTTTGATGTGACATTTCAATGGGACACCTCTTTGCCTCTATCCCTTTATCCACCCATCCCTCTCTCCAGTAGTGAAAGCACTTTGCTGCAGGACTTTTTGCGATATTACCCCATCTCCCATTTCCTCTTTATATTTACACTACATCCTTCCATTATCCCAAATTTCTGTGGAGCTGATACTCCCGGATTTCTCTTTAATGACTTCCAACATTCACCCTCTCCTCCTTTCTTCCCTTTTTTCAGACCCATGTTTATTTTTATATTGTGTAGACACATTTTGCCGATGGATTTAAATATCCTCCTCCCCTCACTCTCTCCACCCTTGCTTCCGTGCTTTTTTCCTTGAGGACCATTTGGCCCACTCCTCTCTCTTCTCCCACTTCCTGTCTGTCAGTCTCTCTCCTTTCACCCATCGTTCTTTCATCTCAATCTCTCCCCAGGTGATTTGGTTAGAGCCCATCTTCTATCTTCCCCTTCTCCCTCAATCCTTCTCCTCCTCCTACTGAAATCTCTGCGGCCTCATTCCTATCTTTAAAAGTCCCCCGTTCTTCTCTTCTGGCTCTATCCATCACTCAAATTATTAGTATTTCCTCCCCATACATCTTTTATTTCCATTCACCCCTGGCTGCCATTCACTTTACTTTGCCTCAATTCCTCTGATTATACAGACATATTTTTTCATATTTCCAATCATCTTTCCATCTGTCTGTCTTTCAAGTTTTCTTCCTGTCATACAGTTACCTCCCTTCACCCCTTCTCAATATCACTTACAACTCAATAACACCTAAGGGAAACTGCATTCAGTCCCTGCATTGGTACAGAAATTCAAAAACAAACACACAAATAATGCCAAGATGGCAATTCCTGCCCAACCTCTCCTTCTCTTATTGCTGCTTGTTCACACTGTGTCAGTAACTGTGTTTTGCTGTAGCAACAACCACACATATCAGTGCTTCATCAGTCTATGGTTGTAAATACCGTACTCAGGTAGTAAAGTCGGATGCATACCAGCATAATTCATATACAGTGCACAAGCACATTTTACTAGGCCCTAGCCTTGACTTCAATATGTTTTTCTTCCACCTCATCATTTAAACCTCCATTACCTACATGTTTCTGTTGATGGTTAAGCCGTTAGGTCTTTTAAAAATATCACAGTTTCACAATCACTTTAACAAAAGTCTAAATTAGTATTCCTCCTGCACTTCACAGCTACAATGTACAAATTGTCTCACAGTGGTGCATAAAGATAGTGAACAAAGATGGACAGCTTTGCAAAGACTTGCAAATTATGTGTTTTTTCACCTGATGTTCTTTTTTTAACAAAAATATTGCCTAAACATATAAGATAGGATACAGCAGTGGTGTCTAAATAATTTGTGATAACAAGAAAAACATAGCAGCCCTTAACCTCAGATCTGGTCTCTATAAATGTTTGATAATTTTCCTGCCTCTGAGAGCATGGTGAGTAAACAGTGAAGACTGAGCGGATCTCATTTTAATTTGAAATGACATGGTTTATTGAAAGTTTAAATGTTACTTTGAATTAGAAATTACATGAACCATCAACGTCATGTGTTAGTTAATCAAACCTGTCTTTTAATACTGTCACATGTTATTGCACGCCATTTAATGCTGCTGCAGTAGAGTCTTGTATTCAGAGTCAGACTCTACTAAACTTGCCTCTACTGTAACTACAGGCCTAGCTGACTTTGTGTTCCCTGTAACACTGTCAAAATTTTCCGATAAATCCTCCTTCCTGTAAACCCTTTTCCCCCAGCATTTATCCACTTGTCCTCCCATTCTACTCTCATACATATGCACTGACTATCCACCTGTTGGGCTTTAGTGTCATACAGGGATGGAGATAAATTATTAACTACCTTCGCCCCTCTATCCCTTCATCTGTCTCCCCATTCATCCTTCCCTTGAGCTATCCACCCATCCATGTACAAGGTGAACAGTTGTGCTACTGACGTGTCATGCTGTAATGGATAAATATTTAAGGGAGTTTTGCATGAAATCAGGATATCTGCCATTTAAGGGAGGAAGACACTGACATGCAAGAAATGATTTTGGTTGCATAAACAGGGGAAGTTGTTGCTGTAGTAGCTACTTTTTGGAAACTATGATAAAACATTTAGTATTGAAGAAACCTTCAGGACTGTAATGCATGTCTAGTGCAGGATGGCTCTCAATGTCTTCCACCATTTGAGTAGTGACTAATGTTTAATATATAGCAAAAACTAAACTGACCTGTAGATGAGGGTTTCGTCAGCGGTGCAGTTGTACTGTATCTGATACATCCAGACAACGTAAGCTGCAGACAAACGCCCCAGATCCCACCGGACCTGAGCTGAGGTTGATGTAACTCCTTGTACTCCAACCATCCTCCCTTCCTCATTGTCCCCTTCATCATCCTCCATGCTCCCTCCATCAGCCCTTTCCACTTCAGAGACTCTGCTACTATCACCCTCGTTGTCCTCCCCTCCTTCTCTTCTCCCATCCTCCACCTCTCCTCCACGTCCTACACCATTATTAATTCCTCCGTTTTTCCCTGTGCTGATATCCGAGGAGCCCGGATCAGTCCGTAAAATCCCATTGGTCACGTTCCTATTGTTCTTGGTGTTCACATTGTTATTCCCAGTGTTTCCACCTGCTCCGCCCCGGTGAGGTAGGGGGATTATTTTGAGGTCCACAGTGGCAGTTGCTTCTCCTGCTGCATTTATTGCAATGCATGTGTATGCCCCGTCATCCCGGGCAACTGTTACTAAGATATCCAAGGTTCCATTGCTGAAGGAGCTGGTCCGGGATGAGTTTGCAATGATGCGGTCATCTGGTGAAACCCAGTGTACTACTGGCTCAGGGTCGCCAATGGAACGACACTTAAGTGTAGCTCGCTGGCCTTCTAAAACCCACAGCTTGTGGGTGTGACGGGTGATGAGAGGTGGCTCACAAGTAAACTCCTCCTCAGGAATTGACCAGAAATACCTGGGAGACAAAAGGGAGGAAAGAAGGAAAATAAAAAGCAAGACAGAGAGGAAGAATGAATCACTCATTTGCTAAAAACAAAAATTTGTCTTGTTTTTGGGGGCGGTTTGACAGATTAACATAGTGCATTAACCTAAAGTTTATTAGTAAAGTTTAGTAAGGCACAAAAGTCTGAATTTCCCATTCTACTCTGCAGGAGACAGCTACGCAAAGAGTTATCAGTGATGACAGCAACGACAGATGATGACAACAGATGCCTTCTCAATCCATTGTTTTAGCTCGGTACTTTTGACTACAGGGCTAGACTGGAAAATCATGGTAGACAGATGCAGGGTGGGGAAAGTGAGAATGCAAATATTAGGGTAATGACTGAACAATGGATTATCACACCAATACTTCTCACTTAGTCCTCAAGGCCTACCTGTCCTATGAGTTTTTGTTCCAGTTCTATTCTTGCACACATGATGATCCAACTAAGGTGCATAAAATGTGTGGCCCGATGTTAGATGTGTGCTAAAACAGGGCTGGAGCAAAACTAGGGGGACAGATTGGCCTTAAGACTAGTGCGTGATATTCAGTTAGATTTAACACATCATTTTACATACATTCTACATATATTTTTAGCCCTTCTTGACATTATTTAGAAGGCTTAGGATAAAAAGTAGTTCATAGGATTCCTAAAACATACTAAAGGTAAAGCAGCACACCGATTAACAACTTACCTTCCAGCCAGGTGAGCAGGTGTTGCACACGTCTCCATGTCGTCTCCACGGATAAGCCGCCGTAACCATAGCAGCTCACAATTGCAGTGCAGTGGGTTACCCCCAAAATTGAGGCTTATGACAGCGTTGTAGGGGGTGGGGCTTATTGCACCTGTCTGGGACCTGAGCATGACAAAAGAAAACTGTCTGTACCATGCAAATTAGATATACTTTTTTTTTTTTTTTTTTTTTTTGAAAAGGTGAAAGCAAAGTGTGTATCAGGTACAATGAAAGCAGTGGCCTTAATAAACAGAACCAAATAATAGGGATTTAATGGGAACAGGTGGTACTGCACAGAATAAATATAAGTAAAAGACATTCAAAGAGCACTGTATAACACTTTTCCATGGCTACATACACAGAAATAGCACAGGTGGGTAAATTTAAATGGCCCTCCACAGTAGTTTGAACGGTTATAAGTAAAATAATATTTGAAAGAGGAGAAATGGAAAGAGAGTAATCTACAGTAAAGAAAGGTACCAGACTTCAGGCACTGTTTACTGAACAGTAATGCAGAGATTTTTGCAAAAAAAAAAAAAGTTGAAAAGGTAAAGTTGATGAAATGTCTGAATCGTTCTCTGAAAGCCCTGTTCATTGTTTATTATACAGTACTGGTCCTACCTTTTAACCTATTCATTGGCCAATTTGTCCGTCTGAAAGCATACAGCCCTTTTGCAATTTTCTTTAAATCTCAGTTGTGCAGAGTGCAAGTTCAGAGTCTGTGTCACAGCAGGATTCTGTCAGTTGTTTGAGTTAGTTGGAGCTTAATCTGCACCTCTACAATAAGATGGATTTTCTTTTCTATACCTCTATCATCACTTGCCATCACAATTGACAAGGTTCAAAATGATAAGTGGGCACTAGAGACCTTTTAAAGACCTTATTTATATAAGATGCAGTCACTTTCTGCTTTTACATGCTGACTGGAACAAGCAGAAATGAAAGGAGGACAAGACATTGTCCACTTCACCATACTAATTAGCTCACATTCCACTATCTGTTGTGCATACACGCATGGATAATTAAAAAGCTTGGTAAACAGTGAATAGGCTAAAAATGGACTACCTTGCAAAGAGGGGATCAGGAGGCAGAGTTCGAAGCCTGTTGGAGGTCATATCCAGCCTTGCAAGCTTATACAACTCTCCAAAGACTCCTTCTGCAATGTGGTCTATCAGGTTATGGTCCAGATTCAGTGTGTGCAGACTGGCCATGTTCTGAATGGACTCCCATGGTACCCTATAACAATAGAATAGAGGGATGTGTTAGATTCAGCATTGTGTTTGAATCGATCGACTTTGTGGCAAGATTGGTCATGTACATGGACAGAAGAAAGGAAGGATGGAATGTCACATAAAAGTAAAGAGAGCATTGAAGACAGATTCACCAATCTGATAATTAGTGTCCCTAGTGGATACATCGATTAAATTAACCTGTTTAACGTATGAGTGTACTATTGTTAGATCAAAGCTTGCACTCTGTTCTCAACACTTTCCTATGTTTCTGCAGAAGACAGGAATAAGCAAAGACTAATTAATGATGACAGCAATGACAGACAACAACAGCAGATGCTAATTTTCATTATCAGTCTTTCTCTTTTGCTGAGTTTCACCGTTGCTGTTGTCATTTAGTATTCCTTTTTTTTTTTTTTTTTAAATACAGTCATACATTTAAAAAATATTTTGGACATTGTTAATGTCAGTGAGTTAGTGAGTCAAATCTGACTCGTGACAGCCAGCAAAATAGGATAACTGAAGTAATGCATTTATTTTTGGAGGCTCATTTTGTCTTTTGCACAATGTACTATATGTTAGACAAGATACTTAACGTCATCTGTAAAAAATAGTAGCACTGAGTACTGGGCACAAAGAGATCTTGCTGCCACTCAGTCTTACACATTAGTCAAAGCTAAATTGGTGGAGTGTCTATTGCAGTACCAAATGATATAAATGGAATTAGGTATGATGTTGGCATATCATCATTGAAGTTTAAGTCATGGAGGCTTGCTCTGATTTTAATCACTTTGCTGGAGCAGATGGTCCCTCTCTGTCTACATACATACAAAATAGGAGTCAGTTAGGCAGCAACAGACAGGAAAGTTTATCTGATAATCAGGTCATAACTTGTTTAAGTTTTTGAAAATAAAGACACTATTTAGTAGTTCCCACCTTTGCTGCTCATTGACCTAGAAAGTTTAACCAGTTCAGGTTCCAGGGAAGCAGCATTTGAACAAAGTAAAGCTGCAAGTGATGCCAGGTTCCCTTCACTGTCCTTCACAATTAAATTAGACTAGTGGACTTTAGTACCTGAATACTTGTCTGTATGACTGTCTGTTGCCAATTTGGAACATTTTTAACCATGATAAGAAAGAATCCATGATCCAGGTACACTTTGAATCCTCTCAGTAATCTGCAACAAAGGGTAAACAGCAATTGCTAATGTATGCATCATTAAAACTCTTTACACTTATAGCTTGGTGGAGGTTGGAGAGAGGCCAGAAAACTCCTGTAGCAGAGATAAATTAAGCATCTTAATCAGAAGTGACAGCCAAAAGCTGCAGAATTTATCAATGTGATGGGATGCTATGAAGAATAGGGAATTGATAGAGAATACAACAATTGTTCTGACTTATTATTTTGCGCAGGGGAAAAGATAATGATGCTGTAAGAGTCCCCATTGTTCTTAATAGATGAAAGGAGTATTACACAGAGTGCTAAAGAACAGTACATGCAGTGTAACTATAGTAATGCACACTCATACACAGTGGATTTAGCTTAGATGTGCCTTCATCAAAATCAAAATTCAAAGTCAAAGAAAATTAGGACCTCATCAAAATTGATTCACTTTCAATTTCCTGAGCTGTTAGTCCTTTCCTCCCAGCCTCAGCAGTTCAAGTCTGATTCTTTTTATTGTGTTTGCTGACTTGTGCATCATCTTACCAGGCATTTCCACTGTGTCTTGACATACTGGGAGTTGAGTTGTTTGTCTGCACTGCTTAAGATTTAGGCCTCAGTACAGAAGCTCTAGAATATTGTAGTGTTTTTGTACTTAAAGAAGGAGAATGGAGTAAAACAAGTGCAGGTTAATAGGATGAAAGAGGACACAAAAGAGGGAAAAGGTTACCTTCTGAGGTTATTGTATGACATGTCGAGGTCTTCTAATGTCAGCAGAAAGTCATCAAAGGCCTGGACAGAGACTTTTACTAGCTGGTTGTTGTTGATGATCAGGTGCTGCAGATTCACTAAACCTGCAAGGTCCCTGGGTCCAAGTGTTGTCAAGCGATTACCTAGACACACAAATATAAATAGCTCAAGGTAGTTTCATCTCAGTGTTTCCCATGAACCTGATTCAGCTCTAGATTTTCACCAGTTCACATACAAGTAGTTCAGTTCTCTGATGAAATTATTATTTCGGCTCACCATCCAGATGCAAGGACCGCAGACTCTCCAGGTCAGCAAAGGCCATCGGTCGAATCAGGTGGATGGTGTTTCTCGACAGAGTCAAATCAACCAATCCAGTCATGTTGACAAAGTCATTTCCTCCCACTTCTGTGATGAAGTTGTCAGCTAGTCGCAACTCGACGGTACGCCGGTCAACGTGCGGGGGGACAAACAGGAGGCCCTTGTCGGCACAGAGTGTGCTGAGCGACTCTGAAAGGTTTCGACATACGCAGTGGAAGGGACAGGCTGAGACCACGCCCCACGTCTCCCCTGCTCCAATCAGAGAAGGCAGCAGGCAGCATGTGACCAAAGTCAGCCAGTGAAATGCCGGAAAAGGGACTGAGTCAGGTAGGGTCCTTTTTGTAGCTCTGGGGCAGGCACAGTGGATGAGATGGGATGAGGAGGGCAAAGATGAGATGAGAAGAGGTGGGAGAAGAGGGAACGAAAGGATGGATGGTGGAAAGAATGAAGGGGCGGTGGAACGTTTTGCCCTTTGTTCGGAGTGGATGTGTGTGTGGGGCAGGTGTTTTTGTCTGCGGGGATTGAGGGGTGGGGGGACAGGCATGGTAGAACGCCTGGCTATCCACAGACCTAAAAATAGACAACAAATGAAGAGAGAGAAAAAGAAAAGCAAAAAGGGTGTTAGACTCTTTCCCCTGTCAGACTTTTGTTTTATGAGAGATTTCTGAAGTATGTATTTGTGTCTGGTTGCCTGACTTCCACCTACTCTGACTAGACAGACCTGGAATGGGAAGCTGTTCTGTATGCACGCATATTTGTATTGTTTGGGCCATGGCTTCCACTTAAACAAGTAAGACTCTACACTAATGCCCATTGGTGCTTCATAGCATAAAAAAATCTATCTTGAGAAATAGTTGATGCCCCTGCAACACATACTTTGTTGCTTTCCCTCTTACATTTACTCTTGAAAGTTCACTCTCAGCCCTGTGTATCATTTCACCACTACAGCCTACTGCCTAGCAACATCATCCCAAAAGACTGATCACAGCCAGTCCCCATATCAACAGTTACCTAGAAACCTGTAAGAAAGCATTAGATGTGTTATATCATAGAAGCCTCTCTTAAGACTGTGGGTCAGGGAATCAAACTGGGTCACCAACCTATCCTATAAGCCCTGTTTCCACAGCAAAACTCTAGTCAAGCACAATGTAGGTCTTATTAGGCTCAGTGCAGTATAACACATGGATCTGACAGTCCCATCGTAATCACAGACATGCCGAGAATCTCCCAGTAAACGCACTATGTGTACAGGCAGCCCTTAATACAGCTATGTGATAAGGTATGAGTCAGTGCAACTGATTGGCATGCATAATAGTTGTCATAGCAACTGTAACCTAGATACAGAGAGAGTGACAGTGAGTGTTGATAACAGTCGCAGGCGCGTTGACTAGAGAGAGGCGACATAGGAAGAGACGGAATGAGTCAGAGACAGACAGAAACTTAGTGCGTTGGAGAGAGACGGGTGTATTTTTATGAGGAGCAATCTGGAGACTTGTGCAGGAGGCTTGAACATGGTGATCATATAGTTAGTGATATAATCTATGCAACTTAATACTTTGAGTAAAGACTAGACATAACCATATGTCACGCTGACTTAACAGGTTGAATAAAAATTGCTGGCTCAATATTTTCCATTAGGTGCTAGCCGTGCTCCCTCTGCGTGACACTAGAACAGGGTTTACTATCTAGACCACATACTCAGGCAGTTTTGATATCAAAGCTTGGGGTTTCTAGCAACATTTTTACATTCTCCTCCCTTTTGCATGGTTTGCTTTGTTGTATTTCCAAAATATGAGATGGGCTACCGTGTCCCATTTTTGAACCCTTTCTTTTGCATTGTAAAAGATGAAAAAACCTAGAGCTAGAAAGTGAAACATTTCCTCTTATGCACCCCTAAATGTTCTCACTGTGGAAGTAGAAATGCACAGAAAATAAACACTATTCCTCTTAGATGATGGAAATAGATGACATATGGGTTACTTTAAAGTCCCATGAATGGTGTCATTACCTCCTTAATGTCATGCAGTTCCTTTTGAAACAGGATGTTTGGGTGGAACATTAAGCCAATGGGCTATTAGTTATTGAGAGAAAGGCAGTTTGATTTTGATAGTTATGAATAGGATACTTTGAAGTGTTAGAAAACAGTGCTTTTGTTATCAATTGTTACTTTTTTGCTTCCACACTCTAAATTCTTAAATAGCAGTTATATCACTCTGGGGGCCCATAATGACTACCAGGAACTCAGCGCTTTTTTTTTTTTTTTTTTTAATTTAGACTAAATCTAAAAATATGACTTTAGCACACTCTGCAGCTTAGCAATACGGCCACTGAGTGTTAATAGTTATTCCCTATGTATATGGTGACAGCCATTCCCCAGGGCAGTCGATGCTGAAAGTAGACTGCTCCTGAGCTCATGTGGAGGCGTGCATACTAAAATGTGAAAATGCTCCAGCAAAAGTGAAATGCAGCTCTAAAATGTGTCTACTCTGCTGTGGCCACCAAAAAGCCCTAACGTCAGGTGTTGTTGTAGAATGAATGGGGCACTTCACTCCTGTTTCTACCGGCTTACCCTGTACTTTGCTAAAGCTCGCTGCTCAGACAGCCCGCGGCATCCTGAATGTCAATACACTCACACAGTCGCCTGTTGTGCGGTCTGTGTCTGCCCGCTCCTTCGTTTGACCTTTACTTTGTCTTTCCATCTATCCCCCACTTTCCTCTCCCCCTTTTTCCCATGTCCCTGCTCTGTTCTGTCTGTTTTTCTTTTTTTTCTCTTTCTGTCTTTGATTCTCACCTCCACTCTCTTACTTCTTCTGAAAACCTTTGCGTCCTTTTCTTTGTGTCATGTCCACCCACTTATCCGCCCTCTCTCCACCACTCTCTTACCTACCTCTCCTTCCTCTTCTTACCACTGGCTCTATTACTAGGATTGTTCTTTGTTTCCTTGCCATCTATCCTGTACCATTTATCTCTCACTGCAGTGCTCTGCCTCATGTTTTCTATCTTACACTATCCTGTCTCTCCATCCTTGCTCACCTTACATCTTGAAACCCTTTCTGCCTCTGGCTGCTCTGTAAATTTCTGCATTTTCTTTCTTCATGTCTCATTCCTTCTCTTTCTTTCCCTCTGTGTTGTCTGCCCTTGAGGCAACCGGAGTACGACAATGTTATCAGTCACAGCTCTACCTCACCACCTTCTCTCCTCTTTTCCCCCCTCCTTTACCACCTCCGCCTTTTTCTCTTGTCTCTCTATCGCTTGCTGACTCTGCTGCCCTCCATATCTCCTTGCCTCCACTGCTTCTACATAGTCACAAACTATGCACCCACATGCACACAGACATCCTTAGATCCTTCATGCCACACTCATGATTTTATTCTATCCTCTGCCGTGCTCTGCCTGTCTCAGATGCACTTTCCTACTTTCCTCCCTCATCCCCTTCATCTATCTGACTTTCTCCCCCATCCTTCCTCTCCACCTGCTTTATCTCGATTTTCCCATGCCTTCATTTTTCACCCTTACCTCTTCATCACTCCTCCTCCTCCTCCTCCCATCACTTGCTGCCTCTCTGAAATCTTTCTACTGCCACTTTTGCATTTCCCTCTCCGCCTCATCTTTTGCTTTTCCTCTATTAGAGAACAGATCTCATTTGCAACTGGAGCAGTGGAGTATCATAGCTTTCACACACATACACACACACAGTTAGGTGAAACTGATCTGCCTGGTTGCTGATCGATCTCAGCCAGGGAGATAGATAGTACCTTGTCCCATTCGTTTACCCTCCTCCTCTTTTCCCTTTTTTCCATCTCAAACCAGCCTCCTCTTCCATGCACACCTTCCACCTTGTTTCTTGTCTTTATTTTCATTTCAAGTCTATCATCATACAAGTAATAGATTTTTAGAAGTATCTAGAGCTTGTATTAGCAGGGCGTATACCTGCTTGCTGGAGTTTTTTTTTTATTTTTTATTCCAGCTAAATAAAATGTCAATGATTTTGTTTGGAGTACTTATATGCAAACACAGTCAAAAGGAGGTGACAGGGTTACATTATTTATTAATATTATTTGAGCACAGGTACACCTGCTTGCAATCTTAGATGGCATCTGTGTGTTTTTGTGTTTATTTTGTTTGTTAGAATGAGTATGTTTCTTCTCATGCTGTATTTCTTGAGGCTTTCTGGTGGAGTGAATATCTGATGTGAAAGATCTGTTTCCATCATTGTTTTCACTTAAACAAAGTGTAAAAAAACAACTTTAATTGTAGTGTTTGCCTTTAGATGAAATTCCATTCCGGTTGTTTTTGTGCCTAGACAGATACCATGTTTATATATAGGTGGATGGTTGATCAATTGCTAAGTTTATAACCTTCAGAATTTTTGTTTTATTCAACTGAAACATGCTCAATTTAAAATGATAAAATGAAAAGGGAATAATAGGGAAATAGAGGGGAGGATAATGGGGGAAATGTGTGAGAATGGATTACTCAATTAACTAACCTAGTTTCTACACTACAAATATGAAGCTTATCAGATTTAACATAACATGATGTTGCTCCAAATCAGGAGTCACTGCCACTTTTCTCAGGCGTGTAGAGTAGGGTGTACTTCCTGTGCTGCTGTAACACTTGAATTTCCCCTCTGGGGATCAATAAGTCTTATCTTGCACATTATACTCATCCAGTATACAGGAACAGTATGTGTGCACAGACTCTATACTCAGCTCGTATCTACACATGTTGTATGTGGCTGTATATGTTAGCTCCCTTCACGCATGTTTTGTGTGTGTGTGTGAATTAATGTGACATTTCTTCTGCACTCAGAAAGCCTTCACTTGCTTTTAAGAGTTTGCTGCTGAATTTGCAATAAGGGGAACATGCAGATGCACACTCACACACAAACACACACACACATTCTAGCACTCAAGCAGCAGGCATCTCAGTATAGCAATACGGCGATGGCCCTTTGGTAAGAAGCCAACTTTATAGTTTTTGCAAAGAAAAGAATAAAGACAGTCAATGAAACATAGATGACAAAGAAACAAATCACAAAGGAGGAGAGGACAGTGAAACATGGGAAGAGGAGAAAAGTATATCCCATATGTGTGTGGAAAAACACAGCACACGAAAATGCATGTGCATTTAGTGAGGTGTTATAGGAGTGTGTACGCTCCCAGCCATGGGTACCATATGATCATCCCCAGCTTCTGTGTTTTTTTTGGTTTTTTTTACATTTTGCTACCTCTATTTTGGGAAATCTCTCGCTACGCTACCCTGCATGAACCCTCAACCCTCTAGAGAGCAGGAAACAGACGGGCGGAGAGAGCAAGAAAGACTGCATGAAGTGAGAGCGAGAACAGCAGCTAAAAGCATCTGTGGAAGGAACCACTCAGTACCCCCACATTGGAGCACGACTCAGAGCTGTAAGGATGAACCTAAGCTCACCCTAGCTTCCAAAAGTTTCTGTTTAAACACCCACCACAGCACCAGGAGGCAGCTGCTTTTGTGAGGCCAAACCCAATGAAATATGAAACCACTAATAGCTTTGTAAATATAAATTCCCTTTTTTCCCCAGTTTTTTGGTGATGTTTTTGAAACCAACCCAAACCCTTGCAATTAAGAGATGCTTCAGGCATTACTTAAAAGCTCTAATGTGTGTTTGGAAGTATGTTATTTCACATGGAAGACCTACTGTGCTGCACTTTGAGGCTTAATTTGCTTTCAGTTGCCTTTAATTCTTGCTGACAATTATAAATGTCAAGCCCTCCTAAATGCTAATCTCAATTAATGTTAGTAAACGGTGCAGGTGTATGTCTCTTTGCATACATATTTCCTTATCTACATATTGGTTTACGTGTTTGTGCACCTACCCTGACACACGCAATACCATTAGCTTGTAATCGACTTAGATCGACTTAGGGAATGTTTCAGTGTTTATAAACAAGGGGATTTGTATTAGCTCTCAAAAGCCACTTATCACAAGCGTGGTAATCCACATATCTAATTGGGGAGTGAATAGGTGCACCACAAGGCTTCAGTCAAAACCACTGCCAGCAAGCCACCACAGGATCAGGTGGCGTTTTTTTTAATGGCAAGGTTAATGAACATGAGTAGTGGGTGTGGAAACCTTGAGGTGCAATTGAATTAAATTTTTGTACCGGGTGAGATGATAACCTTGTTTAACTATCAATACACAATGCTGACGTGTACTTGAGCTCTGCTGCATTATTGGATATGAGCTATATTGGCACCAATGCAGAGATCTAATATAGCAGCAGCCTTTCATAAACAGAGAGAGGGATAGAGAGAGAAAGAGAAATTCTTTCAATCACACTCAGGCTTTCTAGCATGCACTCTTACTCATAATCCAGGCTCTTGATATTAGGTGAGCACTTGCATACAGAAACAACTGCGAGCATACCAAAACAGTCTTCCCACACAATCATAATTATAGGGAGACCGACACACATACACACACTCTTCCTCTCTCTCTCTCTCTCTCTCTCTCTCTCTCTCTCTCTCTCTCTCTCTCTCTTTCTCTCTCTCTCGCTCTCTCGGCAAGGAACAAAAGAACGCCCACATAGCCTCTTCGTTCAGCAGTTGTGTGTACTGTAAGCCCACTCATCCCTTTGATACTATCACTCCCCTGTCATTCCTGTGTCGTATTCTGTCGTCTTTAGTCATCGGGAATGTATAGAAAGCAGAGCGAGAGAGGGGTAACAATATTGGATAGGGAAACGGGCAATAAATGTGGGGCGCAAGGAGAGTCCAACTACATGGAACACAGCGAGGGGGAGGAACAAAAGGAGGAGAACATGGAAGAAGAGGTGCACAAGATGGAGGAGGGGGCGTAAGAATGAGAGCAAATGAAACACAGTAGTTTTAGCTGTTGAGAATGAGTATAAATAAGGAAGGAAAGAGTAGGAGTTTGAGGAAGATGGAAGGAAAGAAGGATGAAAAGTCAGCGCATATGAATGTGTGTCGTTAAGCAGACGGGCAGAGAAATATGTAATGACGATAAACGGGTGAAGGCCGCCATCCATCACTGTCAGAGAGAGGGATGAGGGAGGGAAGAGTGGATTTGATTAGGAAAAGGGAGAGCTATGTTAAAAATGATTTTGCAAAGCGTCACCATCATGATGGTGAGAGAACCAATNTGAGGGAGGGAAGAGTGGATTTGATTAGGAAAAGGGAGAGCTGTGTTAAAAATGATTTTGCAAAGCGTCACCATCATGATGGTGAGAGAACCAGGAAGACAGAAGGTTTAAAGATGGCAGTAAGAGGTGATGAGGTGAAGAATTGAGGAAGGCGGAATCAAGGTTTGAGACACGAGAAAGATGGGAAGGCTTTCAAAGATGTCAGTTTAATAAGAGACAGATAACAAGACTTCAGCCCAGTTATAGCTATGATCTTGGCATCACATTGGTCTGAAAAATCTGTTAGTGATACAACTCTCATCAGAGCTCAGAAATTAAAAATAAGACTTCCAATACTGTAAGTATTATATATATATATATATATATATATATATATATATGGTGCAGTGGCCAAACCAGAAGTAACCAGAAACAGTTAGTCAAGAAATTTAGCATTTAATCACAAATATTATTAACATTAGGGAAAAAAAACAGCAAGTGTCATTTAAGTGCTTAATGTGTACTATTTTTTTCAATTCCTACAGACATCTGTGTTTTAGACTTATAGGGGTGGGGGTGGGGGGGGGGGTGCAGATGGAAAAAAAAACTTACAGAACCCCTGAGGTAAAGAGTAGGAGTGAAAGAAAGAGAAATGCGAAATCAGAGAAAATAACCAAAGTGTGTTCTCTTTAAAATAAAAGGACTGCAGTCTCCTCACAGCAGGGCACCAAAGTAATACAGTTCTTCTGAAATACTCGACTCAACTAATTCTCCTCAAACCTCCATGCTGTGTTTGAGAGAGAGGAAAAAGAAAACTGTGTGTTTATGGTGAAGTGTCTGTGTATCATTTATATTCGCTTCTGTATGCACAGCCCTTTCTGACAAAATCCTGTTGGAATCCATCCTGTTTGGAAGATTCTGATAATTGTTTCTATTCCTGGAACACTGCACCGTCAGTTTTCTTTTTTTTTTGTTTGTTTGTTTGGTTTGTTTTTCTTTGGGGTTTTTTTTTACACCTTTGGAAAACTTCCACCTCTGCATCAGTTTACGAATTAAAATGCTTATATAAAGGCCGTGCTTTTGTCTCACTGATGCACATTTCACAGCTCTTGCATGAAGACCATGACAACTCTGGTTTTGGTGATTTTCTTCAGCAGGCTGAAAATGAAGCGATTGCGCTCCTCATGACCAGAAAATTGACTTTTTGGAGACATGAGGGTTTCATCACAGGAATGAAATTGTAGCAGAGAGCTTTTGGCCACAGCACTTTAAGAAAGAAGTTTTTAAAGTATCTATAATCTTTGAACATGGCAACATGTAGCAGAGAAAGCAAATCACTCCACTGTTTCAAATAAAAACAGTGATCTTGATGGATTTATTGAAGTCACACTTTGCATAAATAAACAGTCCAGTCTTTAACAAACTGATCGTTTAATTGAAAAAAGTAATTTTAAAAGCCAGTGTTACCGGGATTTCTTTTGAATTTTGTGTTTTAGAGACTAGACCTTCCCCCTCGGATGTGTAGAAATGCTAGACCACATGAAGTGCCTGATATTCTTCAAAAAAAAAAGAGTTAACCCGCTGTTCTGATTTACCGCAGGCTGTGACTTGGTGAACCGTGAAGACTTGTGAAATGGTGGAAAAGAAAAACTCAAGCAGTGAACCATGGCATTAAGTAGATCTTGCTCTCGTCTGCCTCATGGGTGGAGTAGAATTTTTGCATTTACAAGCTCACATCTGACCCCCCCTGTAGTTGGCTATTTTGTGACTACGGTTCCACCACCTTCATTTCTCTGTAATCATTTTAGAACACAAAGGCTACTGGTGCTGAAGCAGAGTAGAAGGGCTGTCAAGTATGTGTCTGCAGCAGTGGTTTCCAATGGTATAATCTTGTAAGTAAATGCTCCAGGTTTTGTGCAGTAATCCATTGAGTTCTGTTACTAACATAGGCTCTATATTCAATATTGTAGGTGATCAAACCTTTTAAAGCTCCAAGTAAACATAGATACCTGCTCCAGGAATTCTCTGAAAGTTTTGTTCGCACTTATGTGACAGTGTTGTTGTTGTTGTTGCTATATCAGGGGCAGCCAATCTCCCACTCTCTGCTGAAGTTTTTGTAATTTTGTTTCCTCCCTTTGGAAAGCCCACACGACTGCACAGCTTGGGGATTAAATTTCTGGGAGGTAAATTGAATTGGCAAACAACAGAGGTGACAATGATTTTCTTTGGCACTTCGCTGGCACTGACATTGCCAGGGAGCAGTCTTTACATGATCTGCAATGAAGCTGCCATTTAAATTTGTAAGTTTTATCCACTATGAATCCATTATCAGCTAGAGAATCAAGATGTGTTCCCCCATTTTTAGCATTACAGGTTTGTTCTGGATGCTTTTTTTTTTTTTTTGCAAAGTAGCATATCAACATTGTCTATTTTGAAAGTCATTTTGTTAACAGCAATAGTAGTATCAGTATCTATGCTATTTTTACAGATGGCTACAGTTGAGCAGGCAAAATGACAGGAACAGCTGAGTAAATATGGGACATAAAGTGCTGAAAACAACTCTGGCAGTTCTGTTATACTGTTAAACCAGGATGCGTTTTTACTTGGAGAGAAATCATTTTTCATTGGTGGATAGCTGTCATATTGCTGCCAGAGAGGCAGCTCAATACTGCTCTGTTTTGATGCTCCTTTACTCCAGATGGCAATAGCACACGTGCATCTGATTAAATTGCACAGTTACATGGTTTAAGATGGGGGGGTAATAAAAGCCTATAATTAATAGCTGACAGTATCTTTTTTTTGCCACATGCTCATCTTTTAACACAGATTCCATATTGTGCTGACAGAGTAATAAATCTTGGCATCTGTATGGATTAGCATGGTCTCCACACATGCCTTTCTTTTAAGGTTTCTCCAACATAAGTCAACATGACAAATCCTTAACTAGAAATGTTGGAGATGAGTAATGAAGATGTACACGAGTTAAGTCATAAGTTTAAAAGTCTGACATCATATACTATTGTAACTGAGTGTAAAATTTTTATATTTGTCTATATAAGAAATACACTTTCAATGAAAGAAAGTTTTCTTTTTTTTTTCTTTTTTTTTTTTTTTTATTGTAACTCACTTTGAAATATGTAGTGTCTTCCAGATACATGTATGCCACTCTAGTCAAACTACAAATGAAATCTGCCTGTGTTTTTTGGAATTCCCACCTGTAAGAGTTTGGAGTCTGTCCCACCACCTGCAACAGCCTGTTTCAAACTGTGTCTGATTGGAAAATGAATGCTGCTTAAATTTTGTAATTATATTCCTGTCTTGTTAAATGTGATAGTGCCATAGCCTGCGGTTTGGGCCCACTTCCAAACACTTGGAGTGTAAAGACTGTAATATATCTGGGTCCAGTCTCATTAGACATTCTTATGCAGTTTGATGCTTGAGAATTTTTGAGAAGTGTACATGAAGGGGTTGGTTGTGTGTATTTGTGTTTGCAGTCACCCAGGAGAAACTCTTCAACTAAAACTCCACCGCTGTCTGATTCTCATTTTCTCCACACATACAAACGCAATCTCACGGCCACAGACTTGCAGACATACCAATTCTTAAATACAATTATGCTTATACCCATGAATTTGCTTTTGCGTGACACATTATCAACAAGTGTTGCAAAATAAGTGACCTGCCACTCACCCTGAAAATAATGTGCTTGCATTTTCCTCTCTCCCTCTCTTCTCCCTCCTTTCATCCCTCCTATTTCTCTCATCTTTCTTCCCTAGCTGTTTTTGCCTAGCTCAACCATTAAATTAATGAATTGATGAAATGAAATTAATTTTTTAATGAAATGAAATTAATTTCTTTCTTGTCTTGTTTCTTATTCATCTTTGCTCTTTCACTACCTCATCTGCTTGCAGTCCTCCATTGCCATCTTATCCCTGCTCATTCTTTTATATAATTCCTGCAACCCAGTCATATTTTTCAGTTGGTTATTTAGTGTGTGCACATGCTTGTGTGTACCTGTGTATGTTTACATAGCTGAGGCTAATCAACAAAAAATTGCAAATCCACCACAAACACCAGTCAACAAGCAACACACAAACACAGCATTTCTGAGCTGTCAACATCTCTAGCTCAATCGGAAACCTTGCGGCACCAATTACATGGACCCTGATTGGCTGACAAAACAGGATGCACCTTGGGGGAAAAAGTATTTTCGTGTGTATGCATGTGTGCGTATAATGTGCAAGAGCAGTTTGATGATTCAGCTTGGTTCCCAGCTTTCTAAGGGGAAAACCTGAGCAAGATGGCAATTACCCAATCAGCACTCTGCATTCAGTGCAGTGGGTCAATGGCAAGCCAGGTAGGCCCCTGAATTAGTGATTGATTTATGGATGCTACACATGTATGTGTACAAACAAACTAATCCATCTTCTGCCCTGTATCTTTCTATTCTTACTTTATTTTTAATTTCCTGATATTCAATTTTCTGTATTCCTTCCTGTTCATCACTCCATCTTATCCTTTTTTTCTAAAACGAGGGATGTTCACAAGTGGGGAATGAAAGAAGTTTAAGATGTGAGAGTAGGTAGAGTAAGTATCCGTGAGTAAAAAAGGTGCAAGTGGGGAAGGGTCAGAATTATTGTCTATGATTACTTGGCTGTGGCTGTAGGCATGTTTGATCACAGAGGCTACTCTCAGCCATAATGAATCACAAACTACACTGCTTGCACTGCTTTCTTACCCTGATATAAAACCGATAAAGGCGAAACAGCACTGTGTTGCAATGAGCCTGCAGGGAACTGGTTTCCCTTGAGCTTTTTGATTACTGCATCTCATATTCTCATGCTTAGCAGTGCTGATACAGGCAGGAACGCTCTGTGCTTTGCTGTCAGACTTAGACGATGTGTGTTGCCAACTAAGTAGAAGCCGGTTTTTCTTCTGACAGTCATCACCCACACTGCATTCTGTGCCATGTTTCGCTTGAGCATCTACAACCCTACTGCATCTGTTGAGGATAGTTGTAATGCAGACAAACACCTGAGTTTGCAGACGCTGTGTTTGGTTTGGATGCTAGTATGCTGCTCTCAAGGGAGGTGTTACTGTCATAGCAGTGGCCCAGATTTATAAAATGATGGTTTTAGCCACCATGGAATTGTTCAGAAACTCACAGAAGATTTTATATTACACAGAAGGAGATTATTTTTCATTCTCTTCCTTTGTCATATACACAATATAACAAAAGTGAATACACCCCTGTACAGTATTACTCATATGTTAAATGATCCAACATTGTATCACCTTAGGATAATTATGTTTATATGTATGTTTAGGGTGTTTCAACAGTAGCAGCAGTTGTTAGCAGGTGCAGGAAGACCCTTGCTAGCAACTACAGAAGGTGCTGAGGCCATTCTTTAAAAATGAATGGCATGCACAGTTCACAATTTAGACAACCTTGCACTGAAACACAGGCAAGGTCTGTGGAAATTGGCGGTTTAGTGACTGTTCAGATAGTGCAAAGGACATGGAATGAAGTCAGCCTCTGTGGTAAATACCAAAAAAGAAAGCTATTGCTCACAAAACTGCAAGATTAAACTTTGCCAAGTAATATGAAAAGAAGCCTGATGAGTCATGGTAGCACATTCTTTGGTCAGATGAAAGCACAATAAATGTATTTGGATCAGATGGGGTCCAGCATGTTTGGTATGTATTTGGCTATGACTACTATAATGACTGTGTAGTGCCAACCGTGAAACACAGAGGTGAATGCAAGTTTGTTTACCCAAATACTGAGTGATTGAAGATGACTCCCAGTCTCAAGGAGTTTTACAGGAGACACATTTTCCAACATGACAATAGTCTCATGCACAGAGGCTTTAAAGAAAAAAAGTGAGAACTATGCCCTGGCCAAGTGGTACTCCTGACCTGAAACCAATAGAAGCCATTTCACAGTATATTAAAGCTGAAGGTAAAGCAACAAAATCCCTACGTCAAATAGCAACTGATAAGGATAATCAGTGGTTTATGAACATGTTTTCACTGATTTGTGGAAGACTGATATGATTCATGCCCAGGGGGATCGAATCAGAGTCTCACTATTGAAGGCTGTGCTGACTTTTGCTGCAGTTTGTATTCAAATATGGACCTTTCTTTAAAGTTTAGTCAAACA
>JANJYP010049505.1:0-10436 GCA_024605115.1 Rastrelliger brachysoma | reverse complement strand
TTCCACTACACACTCCAGCCCTACTCAACTCGACTCTACACAGTTCGTGTTGCGTTTCCACTGGCCCTAGTGCCTACTCACGGTGGGCGGGGTCGTCATAACAGCGGCGCTTCATTCCTCATAGCTCCATTCAACGCTTGCTGGATCCACTCATCAGCCTCAAGACACAAAAAAGGTCTGGACCTTGTCCATGGACCACGGTGAAACCTTACGTGTAGGTAGCAGATATACTCCTCCTTGCAGTTTTTGTTTTTTTAAAAATGGCGAGTTTGATTCTTGTATTGGGGTGTCATGCTCATGACTCCTCAGTAACAACGGCTCTGACCAATCAACGGCCGACAATCATTCAACATCACCATTTAGTACCAGCTTAGCTCGCTTGGAACCAGAGTAGAGGAGGTACTAAAAATAGTACCTGGCACAAGGTACTGTGCTGGTGGAAACGCTACACAAACAGTAGAGTCGAATCAAGGCGAGTAGTGCAACGTCAGTACATAAACATTTAGTTGTTAAGTGTTTGTTCGGAAAGAAAGCAGAACTGATAAGATTTTATGATTTTATGAACAGGTATTTCTGTTTAAGGCAGCCAATATCTGGAGCTTTTCCACTAGCCCATCTTAGCCCTGCTCTACTCGAGTTGTTTTTTTTAAATCTTTATTTATTCAGGGGAATTTGCTGAGCAATGCTCTCTTCTGCAGGAATGCCCTGATCACATTCACACAGTTACACACATTCACACCTGGAAGGTGTCCAGTACAACCACGGCCTAACCTGTCAGTCACTGAGCAGCTCCACTGGAGCAGGTGGGGAATTTAGGGCCTTGCTCAAGGGCACCTCAGTGGTGCTAATGGGAGAGGGGGCAAGAGCTGCCATTTCACTTCCCCTGCCAAGATTGATCCTGCCGGTCCGGGAATTGAACCAGCTCACTCATAAGCTCGCCTCTCTAAACTTTAGGCCACCACTGTGCTTCCACTAGCATAGTACCTCGTTCCAGATGCCATTTTTCATACATGCTCTGTTCTGGTTCCAAACAAGCTGAGCTGNACTCATAAGCTCGCCTCTCTAAACTTTAGGCCACCACTGTGCTTCCACTAGCATAGTACCTCGTTCCAGATGCCATTTTTCATACATGCTCTGCAACAAGCTGAGCTAATACTAAATGTAATATAGACCAACTTCCGGCCGCTGACAGGTCTGAGTGTCATCACTGAAGAGTCATGAACATAACATCCGACACAAGAATCAAAGTTGTTTGTAAAAACCATCTCACCCCTCAGAATGTAACAAAAAGCCACAGACTGAGCAGCAAGTACATAACTGGCTCCATGTCCTCCATTGTTTGTGCCACATACATAATGACGTGATGGCAGTTCTGCGCACCTGTGTTATGACGACCCTGCCCACCTGGAGTAGGTACTATGGGCTAGTGGAAAAGGTACCCAAACAGCTGAGCCGATTTGAATAGTGCTGGAACTGTGCAGTAGATGATGGTATGGTTATGTTGTACTGAAACACTGCTGTGGAATCCGAACTATTATTGTATTAGTGGCTTTTATTTGGGAATTTATAGCAAACCATAAAGAAAAATGATATTTTCCTCTCATAACACTCACATGAACGTCTCTTTCACACTCATCTGGCTGGAAGTACTTCATGGAAAGTGTTCTAGTGCCAACCTTTAGGGATCCCTGGAAGAAGAACAGAAAAGGTCAGTCAGCATTGTGTCACACAGGTCACTTCTATCTAAAATAATACCTGTGACACCCAGCATGCACTCTGGCAGGTTTAGCCCTCTTCTTCAATGCTGAAGATAAAATGGGCAAATACTAATGGTGATGTGCAAAGCCCAGATCCAAGATCATGCTTAATACAGGCCATTTGCCCTCATTCTACAATACATAGTTTCAAGGGAACTACAAATTAGGGCTGCAACTACAAACTATTAACATTCTTGATTAATTTACAGGTTATTATATCACTACAGAAATATACTGGTTTGTCTGAAAAAATGGTTGAATATGAAAAAGGCCAACAATTATTTCCTCAAGACCAAAGAGGCATGCACAAGTCTGTCCAACAGTTGAAACCACAAAAGTATGCTGTTTCTATCACATAAGTAGAAGAAAAGCAGAAAATCCTCATTACTGAGAAGCTGGAACAAATTGTGTATATTTGCTTGAAAAAAAAAAAGACTACAACCAGAACTATAAAACTGATAATCAAAGTAGTTGCTGATTAATATCCTATGATTTCAGCTCTACTCTAAATACATCTTGTTTTAAAAGGAAGACTTGCGTTGAGAATAACATCCAAAAGAAAACAGGATTTTGCAGAGCCAAGTGAAAGGCAGGCTCACAACAGACATAAGAAGTCTTTTGCAAATTGGTAGCACTGTCCATCCATTAACACCCATATTTTGATGTAGGTTTAGCAAGTAAAAGATGAACACTGGTTAATTTCAGAATGAATCACATTTGCATAAACTTGAATTGAGGATAGAACTAATTCATAAAAGAACCATGAAACATGAAGTTAAATATATCATCTTTCAAGAGGCTATTTGGAGCTTTGACATCATTCAATTCATTGACCATGCAACCATCTGCCCTTTTTTTATACTGAGCTACCACGTGCTACTGAACATTGGCAAAATGAATAAATCTTTAGCAACAACAGTGCCAAACAAACTCCTACACTTTCAGCAACAACTCAAGTCATCCCATTTACCACAAAATAAGGTAGTTCACCAGTTTCAGAGATATCAAAGCACAACAACCCTGTCACATTTCTCAGAGCAATCAAAAGAAAGTTGAAATCCCAGTGGCGAAACTTCTGTGACAATGAGTTCAAGAGATCATAGTCTTCCGGAGGTGTCACAAATTCTTAGAAATGCCTTGAACTGCCAAAAGAATTGAGCCACACTGAAACCTGAGGACAAGACTACAGGCACGATCTCACGCCTGCCTCCTTTAGTTTGGTTTAATCAAACTCAAGTTGCATTATCCCTTTTGGTGCAGATTGTTTGGGCAGACGTGAACACAGTAATTGCACTTGGGTGCAGACCAATACAACCACACCAAGACCCTGTTGAGGAGGTGGTCTCAGTGCCACTGCAAACAAACTCTGGTAGGGTTGTCTAAGATATGAATGTGGTTTGACCTAGATCCTACCAAACATCAGGAAGCATCTTTTATTAGACCAGCTCCCATAGCCAGCTGCACAGTACATTATGCCCTTTCCTCTTTAGTTGACTGAGGACAGCAAGTCTTCATATTATGTGAAGCAACCCATGGTTCTCTAGATGTTTCCTTGAAGTGCAATCAATTGTACCATTCTGCCCATACCACCGGGCAAGATTGTCCTCATATCAAACGTATGTCCAGGGATACCAGCTATTTTTTTTGTGTTGGGGGACACCAACATGAGAAAAAAAAAAAAGTTTTCGTGGTCAGAAATGGCAGATACACCATTTACAAAGCACTTGATGTAGCTCTGCCTTATTATTTATAAGAATAGGAAGAGAAAGCTGCTGAAACGTTGCTGCAGAGGAGGTGGGGGGAGGGAGAAAGAGAGAGACAGACAGACAGAGACAGAGACAGAGCAAGAGAGACAGGGAGAGAGAGGCGGTTTATTTCAACGATAATACTGTGCAGTAGTACACTTTAGTACTGATAAAAAATATGTTCAAAGACTGTTTCATTAGCCTAATCAATTTTTTGTATGTGGAACAAGTACACCTTTGTAACCCCAAGTGTACTATTGATACATTTTTTATTTTCTGTTTCACAAAGGTGAGAAGGAAAATGAAGTCCTTTATAAATACTGTAGTAACCTGAAAAACAAACTCCTTTCTCTGCCCTCCAACCCCATAAAATTTCTAACCAATGAGCGGAGTGACAATTCCCACATGGTTTTTGTTGGTAAATTTGTCACAAAACTCATCCACTGATCAGGACAAAAGCAAGCAAACTATTGGTGTGAAAATGCCCTAAGAGTCTACAACCATTCTAGCAGATGCGTAAAGCTGTAATACTCATTGTAAAGAACAGACTACAAAATAGATCATAGTCCCGAACAAATAAAAAATATCTCTACATAGAAAGTCAAGGAATCAGAAGACCATAATTGTCAGATTGCATGGTAATCCATCCAACGAGTCGTCAAGAAATTTCACTTGGAACCACAATTGTCAACTTGCCTGTTGCACTACAGAAAAAGTATTAAAAAGAGGTACAAAAAGAATAGACCATCCAAGTTATTAGTATACACCCGCTGGGGACCATGAAAACCTGAACCAATTTACTGAAGCATTACCAAAGTAATCAAGAGTCATTCGCTGGAAACCACAAATCTGTGCAACAGAACCATCCAAAAACCCACCCAATACTTGTTGAGATATGTCAGTCTGGACAAAGTAGTTACTAAAGCCAAACAGTTACGCAGCTAGCTAAAAACCCTTGCAGACACATACATGCCTGGGAAAATTTTACTAAATGTTTTAATCATTACAAGGTTTTGCCTGTCCTAAGATTAGAATAGATTTTTCCAAGCTATTCTCAAGAATGAACTGTGACAGCAGGGTTGTGAGTAACAAGGCTGTTTCAGACCAATCTTAGCCCTATATGTAAAAGTGCAGTACCCTCAGTGATTTAAATGAGGCTAGTCCGGCAAATCAGCAGGTGTGAAAACAAGAGGGTGCAAGCAAAAACACTCAGGGTTGTTATACGAAAAAAGGCAAAATTCAACTGAACATTTGCCAGAATGCAAAACTCATCCAGTAAGTTACTGCCTCTTACATGACGACTGTAGGAACTTATGGCCATGTTGTTCACTTTTGAGAGCTGTAATATGTTTTGACAGTGCATCATACACAAATGTGCTGTTTTATTTTCTAATAAACCTAGACTTATTATGCACCAGTTACACAATTAAGGCTTCCTGGAACACAATTTTATATTTTCAATGAATATAATTCAAATATTAATATTATCTGCTTGAATGTTGTTTTCAATTTCAATTGCGTGGCTTTTTCATTTGTTAATATCACGACGAGTTCTATCACTATGCCTCTCGCACACACCGACCTGTCATGATACAGCCAGTATCATCTGTTTATCAGTTAGCTCCATTAACATGGCTACAGTGGAACTGTTAAACAAAACAAGCAGCACTACAAATAACGTGCGTACCGCGTTTCTGTTATTCAAGTTTAGCGTTACTTTAGAGATTCATTGTTACATCGGGAGACATGTAAACATCACGGATCGCATATTGTTTTCCAGTCAGTCGTCATGGAAACATGACGCTTTGTCAATGTGGTAGCTACAGCATTTGGACCAGAGTGAAAACAAAGGTGTGTTGAAAAATGAAAATGTATACACCAGCATGTGTGAAAACACCCACTGTTGCTGCAGTTTTTAAATCATTTACAGACATGCAGCAGAGGAGAGACTTCCCTCTGGTGGACAAAACATACCACCTAATTTTGATACCTCATAGGTTAAAAGGCATTTAATGGTCAAAACATTAGGCCTATTAATAAATATTTGAATATATTTGAATATTAATAAACAAACGAACTTCGAATATGATTTTTGGACAGAAGTCAAAGCCCTACATCAAACATGAACAAAAAACTCACTATCATTAAGTGACATTAAATTTATAAAACTTCTTAACATTTAGAATATCCATGTAAAGACATTTTTTTCCCCTCCAAAAATCTATGATTTCTGGTATAATGCAAGGTTAGGCAGTTTGGGGTTAAAATGTGTATTTCTAAAACATTTAAGTCTAGAAAACAAGGAGAGGGTAACCTATGTCTACATATGCATTAACACAGAATTTAAAGTTTTTTTTTAACGTTTTCTGTAAAAGACTAAAGTTATCTGTAATAATGTCATGGCTTTACTGATTATTAGTATGTATAATTATATTTTTTTTATATTTAAGAAGGGGCAACTGTAATGATTTAAAATGCTAGCATCAATAACTATCAACAATTTATATCTCTATTTCCTTAACCAGAGCAAGTTCACTGAAATAGCAGAAACCCCCTCCCAAGTCCTCTTTCTCCCCCATCTACTAAATGCCCTCTCAACCCCTCGTAATCCTGATGGAAGAGGCGGCCTTCGTAGAGTGACGAGGAAAAGCCACCTTGTTGGACTCCATGAAGTTGACTGCATCCTCGAGGTTTAAAAACTCCACATAGGCGGTATCGTAGCTGTAACCTGGGGACAGCATTTGAAATACAGATGGGTTTTTGTTAGTCAATTCCAATAATGACACCCACTAAAACATCAAAGACAGTTCGTGAATACATCGAGATCAACGAGCGATATTTGACACCTTGACTGACATACATACCTTTTCAGGAAAACATAATTCTTTTGTTTGATTTTTGATTTGTCTTGTGATGACTGAACCCATATCAGACTTTGCCATGAAAGGCTTTGATAAAACCAAGCCTTAAGAGATTTTCCAGACCAGTGAAAGTTCATGTTTATATCAAATGCAAAAGACACACCTCACAACTTATTCTGTGATGTCATTTTGATATATGTATGCAAAGCAAATGCCTTCAAAACATAATCTTTATAAAAAAGGCTTGGCATGAAGTATATAACAATATCTACAGCGAACCACTATGGAAAACGTTAACTGTAAAGCAGATGTTTAGATCGTTAAGTAGGACAAAATGCTAACAAGGCAGTTTCAATTTCAGAGAATTTTCAGAGATGTGGATAAATTGTCTCTGAAGGACACATTCAGTGGCTACCACTGATCTTTTGTGACCAACACCGGATATGACTCGCCAAAGTTGTCTATATTAAATCCTTGTTAAATCCTCAAACTGCTGCCAATGAGCCGTTGATCATCAGACATGAAAAAGGATGGTATAACAGATCCTTCCTCGCCACCCCCACCCCCCGATTCTTTTTTTTTACTGAGCAGGTCCACACAGGGCAGGAACAACAAAAGCAACCAAGAAGCATTAAAAGAAAGAATGCGAAGGTTCGAATATCGTAAGAGCGAAATGTCAAGGGACGTGCTGGCGATCGACTGCCCCAAAACAGCCCCACAAAGAAACTTAATTCTTACCTGGCACAACATTTTTGATTTTCATCCCCTGCATTGGCACACCGTCACGGACTGTAAAGGCACCAAGAATCTGCAAAACAACATAAAAAATTAAGCTGTTATAAGTTAAGCCATTGGCTGTCTATCTCCACTACTAACACCAAGAAAACTGTGGCCTGACAGAGTTGCTTTTCTGTTTGATTATTACCTGCTCCATTGTAGCAGTCTTTGGAATGCCAATTACGGATATTGTATTGGAAACTTTGTCCTCCAGTGCTGCATTCCTATAATCTTGATCCTTCACAGAAATTTTGAATAAATTCCAGTTTTGAAACATCAAAATATCACAAAAAAGCATAGTTTGTTCATACTGTACAAATTCTAGTGATAAAAATACACCTACCTGAGAACCAGACTCACTAAATTTTGTAGGTGTGATTGGTTTTGATTCTTTGATGAACTTTTCTGGCGCTTGAAGCTCCTCACGTTTGTAATCAAAAGCTCTGCCAGACCCTGTTCTGTAATCGATGTCCCTGTAGTCTTGATCTCTTGTTTGTACAGTGTCGCTGCTTTGGAAATCACGTTCTGTTCCCATCTTATTCCTAGCAGGTCCTTGATTGTGTGGAATATCTTTAAGTCCTTTAAAACAATCATTTGACTCTTGGGTTTCATGTGAGGGTTGATTCTTCTCTTGATGGTAAGGGGGCCTTTCATCTCGATTTGATTTATTCTTTGGGTCCCTTTCTCCAAGCCAGTGTTTACCCTCATTTTCTCTACCAAGAGGGACAGTGTGGGGATTTATTTCGGGGAGTGGACGGCCTTGTGGAGCCTTGCCTCCAATTGGTGGTAGAGTCATACCCACAAAGTGGTCACTGTGAGGAAAGCCAGCATCTTTCCCAGGGAAATCAGTAGAGGGCCTATCCCTTTCTTGAAACGGTGATGGATCTCTTACGTTCACATCTCTGCCAAAACCTCCAGGAAAGCTGGGTTCAGTTGCACCTCCCACTCCTTCATTCATATTTAAGAAAGGGTTTTTATCCTTTCGACGGTTCTTCCACTCTTCTGCAAGTGTCATCTCTTCACCACACCTATAATCCATAAGGGGACTATTAACTGCCTCTGGATATTCTCTCTCTCTGAGTGGGTCTTTTGCACCCATAAAGTCTGACCGTTGGGGTCCACTAACATCTGGAGGCATGTCAGATCTTGCCCTGCCCACCGGAGGAACGTCACTGTTTCCTAACCTTAAGGGAGAGCGCTCCCTACCTCTAAATTCAGCTGATGGTCCAGGACGATTTCTGAAATCCATATCAGAGTCAAATCCTCCTCTGGGGTTAAAAGGTGGTCCTCCCCTTCTGTCACTGTCCATCATTCTCCTTTCACGTGGAGGTAGGTCCATATCATAACGATCAGTTTCCCCCATACCCATTGGGGGCCTATCTCGCATGTCTCTAAATCCATCATTTCGCTCCATCCTGTCCATGGGAAACCCTCTTCTCCCATCTATATTGGGATTGCTGAATCGTGGCATGTCATAATGAAATGTGTCCCTATCTCTCATATCCATAAATCTGTTGTTTGGTTCCCGTGGTGGCATTCCTCTCCCTCCCATGTCTACAGCATTTCTGCCAGGTCCCAGAAAACCAGATGAATTCATCAATTTATCTCTAATGGAAGCTTCATACTGTCTTCTGACACTGAAGTCTGGCTCTTCTCCGGGTCTTAAGAAATCTCTGTTCGGCTCTCTACCACGCATATCACGTGGATCCATATCCCTTGGGACCATGTCACGCCCCCTCATTGGCGGACCATCCATCCTCCTTATATCCATAGGTGGGAGATCTAGAGGTCTCGGTCCCATATGACCCACTGGCCCCATATTCATTCCTTCTCTGCCTCTAAAGTCAGGCCTGGGATGATCTCTGCCCCCAAATGCTTCTCCACGATGATCACCACTGGAATATACATATAAAATTTAAAAATTAGATTTATTTTGAATGACTATAATCAAATAACAAAACTTTTAACAAAGCAATGAAGGGAAGAAAAATCAAGTTCATTTACAACCAGTCATCACATACACATGCAGTAAGACTGGGTAATATTATAATAAATACTATGAAGTGGGCATTCAATCCTATTAAATAGGGCTGGGCGATGTATCGGATATACTCGATATATCACGGCTTATCCCCTGTGGGATATAGAAAATGACTATTCTGAGTATTTAATTGTCACACAATTGCTTTTAGTCACAGGTATTGAACTAGAGATTTTTCTCACTCTTTCCCATCTCTCAGAGATATAAAACAAATGCATCCAGTTATGTACATCACATTCTGTCATTCGTGCAATATCATATGCCCAGTAGCATGCTGCATGTAGCAGCAGAGCTCTGTTGTAGCAGTGTCTAACATTAGCCTCTTTCTCCTCACTGTTATCTATATTAAAAAAAAAAAGTCTGGATACTAAACGGGGAGCAAGGCTGCTCATCAGTAAGCGACTACAGGAGATGTGTTATATTATATATTAAAATCAATAGCAATAGAAACTTCTGAGGGGAAGTTGTTATCAAGACAGGAGCTAGAAAGAAAGAAAGAAAGAAAGAAAGAAAGAAAGAAAGAAAGAAAGAAAGAAAGAAAGAAAGAAAGAAAGAAAGAAAGAAAGAAAGATTTTTTTTGTTTGTTTAAGATATCCTATTAATACAATATGAACAGTAATGTTTTATTACAGACACATAGCATCATAGTGGCATGGTGTTAATTCAAGGCTAAGGCAAAATATCAATATAGTACATTGTCTATATTGTATATAATTAAAAATGCCTTATCACTAATAGGTTTCTGCTAGCACTGTTGGCTTTATTAGCACTGCTAATCAGTAAAGAGATTTATATATGTTATAGCATGAACAGTGTTGGGAGTAACGCGTTACAAAAGTAATTAATTACTGTAATGTATTACTTTTTGCTGTAACGCAGTAATGTAAGGCATTACAGCAGTAAAAAAAAGTAATATTTTACTCGGTACAAAAGTCAGCAACGCGCGTTACAAAGCATTTTTACCCGGGGGGGACAAAATAGACCTGCTCAATGCGGGGAGAGAAAGCTGCTCTCTCTCTCTGCTGCAGCTGCGAACAAGTTAGCGACAACGCACTGCCATGGTGATAGTCAGCTGCAGGCCAGAGTGATTATGGATAGGCTAAAAGCATAACATAGTTTGACGCGTGATTTTCGAAATCTTGGCTAGTCTCATCTACAACAACATGGATATACGATCTAAAACGATAAGGAAGTGTTTCAGAAGCGGCAGCAGTACCGGTGTGGATATTTTAATACTGTAGGCATCTGTTGTAGA
>JANJYP010049489.1:0-15498 GCA_024605115.1 Rastrelliger brachysoma | reverse complement strand
TGTCCTTTCCATTCCTTTTTCTGCCCTTTGCATTTTGCAAATAGATTTTCCTTCCAATCTGCCCCCTCCTGCTGTGAGTAAAGCTTGCACTCTGAAAACAGCAGCCGTCATCTCCGGATATCTGCTCCGAAGCAGAGGAGGTGACAGAGAAAGAAAGGAAATGGTGTGTGGGGTCCATGGCTAATCTGATACAATTAAGTTATCTATGAGTCTCATTGGATATGAAAGGATTGAAAGACGTGAGTGATCGCCATGTTGTGTGACTGCCACAGTGTGCCATTGAATCATGTTCTAAAAGCCATATCGGAGTCAGCTGAATCAAAGGTTCACATCTTCATTATAGCCTTCTGGGTGTGGTGAGTAGTTGGCAGGCGCGGCTGGAATCAAACGCACTTTCTCAGCAAGATAGTCATTTGTGTGGAGCAATCCCCTACTGAGCCCATTCATATTTCTGTTGTGGAACGATGAAAATACTACAGAGTCATTGACTGAAGGCTAATCCACATACTCACATTGAGCAAGATGACACATTAATTTTCTCGAAAAAAATACCCTCACATTTTCTAATAGTGATTTTAAAGTAATTTTCTTGAACTCTGCTTCTTTTTTTTCATTTTTGGCTTCATTAAAATTGTATACATATTCATCTCTCTGACCTTTCTTTGGAGTTGCTTGGCCTTTGTCATCTTTTTCTCAGTACCAAGTTTTCTTGCATTTATTTTACTTGATTATGTTGGTATTTTTTACACACATTTGCATACCAGTGTTGGTTTGGTCTGAGCTGCAGGGGGAAACAAAGATTTTGAAGCTGAAGAATCTGCGCCCTCAAGACTACGCCAACTACAGCTGCATTGCCTCTGTAAGAAATGTGTGTGGGATTCCTGACCGCAGTGTTATCTTCAAACTCACCAATAAGACAGGTACTCAAAGACTTTTGACTTTTCTGAGTGATAAGTGCATGGGCAAAAATACAAATTAGTATTTTGATCATGTTATAATCATGTTGCAATTTGAAAACAGCAAATTCAATGAAAGTGCTTTAATAAATGGGCTGGTATGGGAAAAGATTAAGCTGTTCTCATTTTTTCAATGGTTTTTTACCGAACCTGTCCCACCCACCAGAGATGTCCATCTACTACCACTCTTTCTAACATATGCTCTTCCTCCACAGCCTCCCCGTCAATCAAGCTGCTGGTGGAGGATCCAATCGTGGTGAATCCTGGCCAGACGGTGTCCTTGGTGTGCATCACCACAGGTGGGGAGCCACCCCCCATTCTCACATGGGTCAGCAGTAATGACAGCCTGCCACAGAGGAGCGTGGTGAAGGGGGGGACACTTACACTGCCAGCCATCACTTCAGATGAGGCAGGAGTCTACAGCTGTGTAGCCAGCAACAACGTGGGAAATCCCGCCAAGAAGTCTACCACTATTGTGGTGCGAGGTAAGAAGGCATGACTGCATGACTAAATATGCTGAGCCCCAAAGTGTTCATATTATAAGAATAAATTAGGCATTATGAAAAAAAAACCCGAATAAATCATATGAATAAAAAGAGTAGAATATAGTCCCTCCCTATACAAATCNATGAAAAAAAAAACCCGAATAAATCATATGAATAAAAAGAGTAGAATATAGTCCCTCCCTATACAAATTTACAGAGCCTCTATTATAGGTCTCTATCTGATGCTGAGTAATAATCCTAACTTAAACCTTCAAAGCAGCCAGTCTAGTTAGCTGACTAGTGCGATAGCATTTTCAAAACATGAAAATGTACAACATATGATTCTCACAAGAAAGTAATAGTGAAGCAGTCAGCATAACAAACAGACAAGGGCACTTTACACNCTAGTGCGATAGCATTTTCAAAACATGAAAATGTACAACATATGATTCTCACAAGAAAGTAATAGTGAGGCAGTCAGCATAACAAACAGACAAGGGCACTTTACAGATTAAAAGTCACACCATGTTTGTGGTTTGATTCCCATCAGTCACTTTGCAGAGTGACAAAGTAAAATTTCTTTTTATTTTATTTATTTAATAATGAACACCTTGAGAAACCATATAGATGGAGTGAGTGGTGGCCATGGACAGGAATTGTTTACGGTACTTGAATAGAAATGAAAAGAAATGATTGAATGGTTGGATTAAGGGTTCAATGAAAGGTGAAGTTAGCACAGAAAGCATTCCCAGGGACGATGCTTAAAGGAGAAAATATTTTAATGCCAAAATATAAAGGTGCACATGTGCCATGGAATAATAAATAGATCTACTGTATATAAAATGGATAAAGTATGCCCTAGGCCTCCAATGTTATGTGAATTCCCTCTTTGCTGCCTTAGGATGGTGGTAAAGTCTTTTTTAAGAGTGCACATGTTGTATGACTTTGCTTGTGTTTTATTAATTTTTTAAGAGATGAATCGATTGAAACTGAATTGCAGTGCATGATGTTGAAAGTTTGTCTACAGTGTTTGGATGTAATTTATATTTATTGTGGTCTCAAGAATGTTTATAGTATCCTTCATTCACACATGACTTGAAGTATGCTCCTACAGTTTGATGTCACAAACACAGCAAGTACCTGATTTGAAATACAGTCAAGGGCAATGCTAACGGCAAAATAGTGTGAAACTATTAATTAATAATACACTGATTCAATGGGTGGTTATGACCAATTAAACAAGAGCAGCAAGGTGAGGGTCATTGCTTTTCGGCTATTAACAAGAAAATATTATCAAAGTAACACTTTTTTAATGCTTTCCTTGATATTTTACTAACAAGATGAATACCTGGAATGTAAAGGAAATCTTTTTTGCACTGAGGGCTTTTAGTTATGAACCTGGCATACGATAAGTACAATAAAATACTGAACAACTGCAAAGAAGTCTAATACTAAGACAGGGAATTTTACTGTCTGTAAAGAAAAGCTGTTTTGCTATAAGACCTGCACAGATGCGAAATGATGCATGGGGAAAATGACTTTCATACTCCTAAATCGACTGCTATTACTAAGCTTGAGGATTAACGGTGGTGTGTGTGTCTGTGTGTGTGTCTGTGTGACTAGGCTTTCATCTGTGACATAACAGAGGATCCCGATGCCCTGAGTGTGGAAATGTTGGAACTTCTAACAAGTGATGAAAAAATATACATTAACTAGTATAGGCCTCACAACCAAACAGCATTCATGGTATGATCTAAATGTGACAACCTTATTCTGTTTACATTCAAACTTTTCAGAGAGCATCATACACACACAAATGAAACACTTTTAAATCAGAGTTTATTAAGCAGATTGACTGAGTTTGAGGCTCTAGAGAGTTAGTTTCTCACAGAGTTTGCTCCTTTTATTCAGAGATTATGCCACAGCTCCATCATCAGGTCGCCTCAGTGCTTAACCTGTTTGAAAGCCTTTATTTATGCAGCCATATACTCTATGGGATGAAAATCACACCATCAACAAATCATCTCTAATGGTCCCTATAACAGATAAACCCCTTATCCTTATTGTGACAGTGCCCATAGCGTCAGTGACTTCAAAATTGAGTGACTTACATCAAAGAGAAGGTGTCAGGTGTCCCATGGGAGCAAATAAGTCAGATCACACTCACCGCTGGCAATCACTGCAATAAATATCATACTCTCATTGATGTGCCATATGTCTCGAGCTCACAGCGGCACTCATATGGGATCTTGGTAAAATCTCATCAGAAAGATTCTCTGTCATTCTTAAATATATATGCCACCGCGATGTGATGCAATGCAATGTGTACACAATGCTGTGTGACATATATGGCTGCAGAGTACAGAGCCATTGATTTGTTTTACAGTGAAAAAGAAAAACAAATATACAGTTTGTTCAGGCTGCATCCATTTAGCTCCATCAAGCCAGATACAAAAGCTTAATACATCTTAACCTTTTGCCTATTACTGTACATAAAAGCTAGTTCTCGAACATTTTCATACGTCATAATAAAGCCACTGGTGAAGTTCTGTGCATGTGAATCAGCATATCTTTCATTAAACTTTCAGTTGCAAGGCAATGACACACAGCTTTTGTGTATGAATGGAGAATGATAGTGTTATGTATTTTGCTGAAGCCTTCAAGCTATCAAGCCATCACTGATATCAGTATAATTATGTGGTAAAATGATATAATTTTTCCTACAAAAGGCAATGAGTCATCCCACATCTTTGTCTAAATTTGGTATGAAAACAAAACCAGTCAATCAGTAAATGGGGAGATGTTTTAATTGCATAATTAATCAATAGGAGAGAGAGCACCTTGAGGATCAATAAAAGTAGTAAATATATTAGAATCTTTCTCGTGAGACTGATGAACAACCACTCCCATTAGCGAAGTTGTCAAATCAATAGTTACAGACAATAGAATGAAGAGACATGATATCTAATCAACACGAAACTCCTGTGTCACACTGTCTCACTAAGTGCAAATGTATAATATGATAAAAACTAGGTCACCTATGCAGTATCAATGTGCAATTAATTTTTTAAATTGGTGCGCTATGATAGGAGAAAACTGAGAAAAAGGCTTCTTCATATTGTTCTCATGGAGAAATTCTACAACAACCATCAAGTACACCTTCACAGTGCTAACTTAAAACTGATGGACATGAAACAATCCTGCCCAGTCCGCTACTGATGGGAGTGTTTACAGAAATAAAGTAAGTTTCTCAGGAAACAATTGTAGGCTGTGCGCCTACCCATGCAGACTGAGCCACCGAGCTGGACAACCCCTAATTAAATTCCAATCCAAATATTCAGTGTCCTGGCCCAAAAATTGAACATCCCACCCACTCGATAACTGCCAATCAAATTCATTTTCCTCACTCGTGCTGCAACTCGGCTAAACTCGGGAAGGGCGACAGGCCAAACGGTGATTTCTGTATGACTTTAATAATTTATACATATTTGGAAACCGACAGTCCTGAGTCCGTTGTAGCAACAGTTAACTTTAATCTTTTTACACAGCATAGTTTTTTTTTTCNCTAATTAAATTCCAATCCAAATATTCAGTGTCCTGGCCCAAAAATTGAACATCCCACCCACTCGATAACTGCCAATCAAATTCATTTTCCTCACTCGTGCTGCAACTCAGCTAAACTCGGGAAGGGCGACAGGCCAAACGGTGATTTCTGTATGACTTTAATAATTTATACATATTTGGAAACCGACAGTCCTGAGTCCGTTGTAGCAACAGTTAACTTTAATCTTTTTACACAGCATAGTTTTTTTTTTCCCCAAGGGAACGTTGTGGGGAAAGGAATAACCGAAATAACCAACATCAGCAAGATTACGTCGGTTAGAGGGCCTAAATGTCGGTTTTGATATATTTTCGGTTAATTGCCCAGCCCTAATCCAAACTCCGCACAGAAGGGCCCTAATTGGCTGGTGCATTCAAACCCAGAACCCTCTTGCTGTGAGGTGACAGTGCTAACCACTGTGGCACCCCTTTGTTATATTTTGTTTTACAAATTTAGGAAATAATGTTTAAGTCAAGTCTCTTGCCTTGAGTTTTTTCCACATGGTGAGTTATACAGTTTATTAATTCAACAATGGTATTGGATTGATATTAGTTATTGGCCAATACACAAAGTACAGGTATCACATCGGTATTGGGACTGAAAACTAGTTTTCTTTCAAATATGCTCTTATTTTAAAATATTCGCTATGATGCTACTTTTATGTCTGCTTTTCCCTATCACTTGCATAACATACTGGGATATCTACTTTTGACAGTCTTTGACCTTCACCTGCCAGACTTGCAGGGGGATGAAGAAGGATATATATTATTATGGGAAAGACAGAGGGAACTGTCATATACTACCCACATTAAAATCATAGAAATCAACCTCAAAATTTTTTAAGTTGTCCTTATAAATGACACCTTGTCTAAGTGATTCTACTGCAGATTCTGCCAAATCTCTGTACAGCAATCCATCAGTTAAGTTGCCAAACTTGATGAGAAATTTAATCTATATGTACGTTTTAGGCAGGGATTTTGGAGCAAGTATGAATCTGCTATTCATAACAATTATGCCCTTTGCAATACATGAGTAATTTACCTACGTAAAAATGTACCTGACAGACCCAGTTGCATAAGCAGCTTCAGGACTCATCCTAACAGACAGCAATCATGATGCTACAGTTAATATACTCCAAAACAGAGTTAGAAGGAAGGATCTCATTGCATATGCGCACATGTCAAAGCTACTGAATCTCACTCCTGTGAAGGAATCATCCAGTGTTACTGAGGCAGCTATATAATGAATGTGAAATTCAGATTAGAAGCCTAGAGTTACTGGGAGTGGTATCAGATATGTACAGAAGCATGCTATACCCAGCATGCTACAGATGATGCCAGAGGACATGCCTGCTGATTATAGCTGTCACAAGGGAAAAGATGACGAATGGAAGGTGCCTGATGTTCTTGGCTATTGCCAAATAGGGTTCAGAGTAGAGAGAGAGATCTTTGCAAATGATGAGATCATACAATCAGACAGCCAGTCTGCTCACCAGTCATGTAACAAATCATATTCCTCCAGTGAATAGAAACTAAAGAAACCAAGCATGGAGTCCACAGCTGCACTATATACATCTAGCCAGAAGACACAAAAATTGTCTGTTCTGTGATCGTGCTGAACACAGATCTGAGAAATGTTCAGGTTACAAGGTTGGGGCATGTTAAGAGAAACTGAAGTGGCTAGGCAGACACTTTGTATGTTTAGGACATAAACATATTACAAGGTTCTGCATATCATGTATAATATGTGGAGGCAAGCGCCACTTATCCATTTGTGAGAAAAATTAGGTACACCCACCTACGGTTTCTGAAAATACACACTGTCATTTCCACAGTAATTCCCCAACCAGAGAAGCTGAAGCCTAACAGCAAGAACACTGTTCTGCTACAAACTGCCAAAGTAAGCATGGCAGGCCCCACAGGTAGGAAGATAGTCTGTTTCTGGCTAAATAAAGGTACTTAAGGAAACTTTGTGCATGAGAATGTGGTGAAAGCACTGAAGCTGCCCATCATTAGGCAAGGGACATTCAACGTCCACACATTTGGCTCCCATGCTTCCTCAACGGTGAAGCGCAAAATACTGAAGCTCAGCTTTGAGAATGTTAGGGATTAACTGCAGAGAGTTAAAATGAAGCTGTCAGGGCACAGTTGTGATGAAGGTTCCTGGTGATCTTGCAGTCTTTCCCAGATATGAATAACTCGAACTTTCTGTACTAATTGGTTCAGATTACTACTGGCACATATTGTCAGGCCAGGTAGAGGGACTTGACAGAGAGTCTGGTAGCATTACAGAGCAGCTTTGAATGGGCTGTGCAGAGCCTAGTAACAATGTCTAAGATGACCGAGACNGGTTCCTGGTGATCTTGCAGTCTTTCCCAGATATGAATAACTAGAACTTTCTGTACTAATTGGTTCAGATTACTACTGGCACATAATGTCAGGCCAGGTAGAGAGACTTGACAGAGAGTCTGGTAGCATTACAGAGCAGCTTTGAATGGGCTGTGCAGAGCCTAGTAACAATGTCTAAGATGACCGAGAAAACTTGTATTGCAGATTCTGTACAATGAGGATACAGGATTGACAAGTAGCTATATGCATTCTGGAAAATGAGTCACAGTGCATCACAAGCCAAAAGTATGGTTAGTACAGGTGTGTGCAAAAACCTCCATCTTGGTAACATCCATCATCGGTCTGTCAGTTAGTCAGTGGCAGTGGCTGAGTTAGACCACATGTCTGTGAGGAAAAACCATATTCCCTACCATGCAGTATGTTGACTGTCACTTACTCCAGAAAGCAAACAGGGGTATAACTCATTACAAAGAAGATATCCACCAGATCTAGCAGAAGGATATTCTCTTGTTTAGTTACATTGATACTGTTTCTGTTCAGGCAGAAAAAGATAGGTGCAATAAGCTCAACACTATTCTGTGGGACACTTAGAGAGACCAAGATCATCCTCCTGCTTAAACTCAGACTAAAGTGGTGGGTAGTAACTGCAAGAAATGCAGTGACCATCATCTCTCAACCTCTTGACCTGCTGTGGAGGCTCAATCTGTGGAAGCTGTGATCCACCAGATACAGCCATGGCTGTACCTACGACTGCCTGCACTCTGTCCAGTCTTACATTCATTGCCTGTGGCTGCATTGTGGACACTACTCCAGTGCCTTCAGCCATCATCACAGGTGTCCCAACCAGTAGCCATCCCTGTCCCTTGTGGGTGGTACATGCAGCCCCTCTGTTCATTGACAGGTTAGATATAACTTAACTTTAAACTGTGATTCATACTGTGCTGGGGTCTGCCATTGTGTTACTTTCTTTCTTCTTTGTTTGGAGATGTGAAATTAATCAGTATGTGCCCGCTCCATCTCTGGCTCATGCAAGTGGTTAGACTATAACACACAAAAAAATCAACCACACAGTTTCATTTCAAATCTGCCAACACAGTGGATAGTATTTTGAACCTGTGATGCAACATCAGTGCTACTATGTAAGCATCCACACACACTGCACTTTCTCACTAAATCTGGTGACACTCCAACTCCACTAAGCAACTTTTTTTCTCAAAAGTGACCAGCTTATTGGAGAGTTTGTTGATGTTTTGGAGACATTAAAGCTATCACTATGCAGTTACTGTCTTCAATGAGCAGCGGGTGCTGCTGTGAGCCTCTCCTCCATCCCAAACTACTCATAGGCGGTCAGGTTCATAGTAGCCTTGCGCAACACTCAAAGCTGCAGTCAAAGCAGAGAGGTATGGAAGCCTATTCCCCCCAGAGAAAAAAAGGATAAAGCCTTGTTAAAAAACATCACCATAGCAAGACAGAGTTTATGAGATAAAAAGTAAATATTATGAAATTTAAAAGTCAAAATTATGAGATAAAAAGTCTACTAACTACTACTGATGATGATGGTAATAATAATAATAATAATAATAATAATAATAATGACAACAATAATAATGATAATAGTAATAACAACAATAATAGTATAGGCCTAACAATAATAGCCTACATAGGTCTATCTATCTATCTATCTATGAAAGGTGGCGTAGTTGGGTTGGAGATAGGTGAGAGGGGTGTTGAGTGGGTGGCACAAAGAGTGCAAGGAGGGGGAGGAACCCAAATGCATTGACCCAACTTTGGGGGGGCCTAGCTTGCAAAAGGTTGAAAACCCCTGTTGTAAACCATCAAGACTGGCACCCACTTCATGAAGGGATCATGTAATGTCCACCAATAAAATTACCTGCTTAGTCATACCACACTTCAACAGCTGTGAATAGTGACATTTTATCTATTCCAGTTATACTGAGCTGTCACATTAACACAAAGAAATACCAGGGTGCTTTTCACAACAGCTCAGCCTCACACATAAATGTCACACTGTCAGACCAATTCCTCATTATGGCAGAAACATGCGTAATCTAATGAAAATTGGTGTTACACAGTCAGACTAGTTGGCGTAGAACGAGTTCATAAAGTTATCACTTTTGAATATTAGATATCTCTCTCTCTCTCTCTCTCTCTCTCTCTCTCTCTCTCTCTCTCTCTCTCTCAAAACATTTTATATTAATGATTACATGGTCTTAATTTTTTTAACTGAAGCCTGGCTTACTTCAACTGTTTCAGCTACTTTGTCAATGGTTTCCTCTTAATTTTACCATTTTATGCTCCAGTAGACAATATTAAAGAAGGGGTAGGATCATTACCATTAACTGTAGTAGTTTTACCTGTACTCAATGTTCTTTTGGCAATTTTCTAACATTTGTATAGTTATCAATGATTATCAAAGAACACCAGCCTGTACTCACTGTCTTTGAGCCCCCCAAGTATGGCAACAATTTCCTTTCTGAGTTTACGATTTTTATGTCCATTGTTCTTACCAGTCAGGATAAAATCATCTTACTTGGTGATTCTAATTTTCATGTCCATGATCACACTGCTTTGAGGTCTTTGGATTTCATGGATCTTGTTGCTTGAAATATTGTTCAGAATGTGAATCATGGAAATACACTGTACTCAGTTATTACTAGGGGCATTGGTGTTGACATTTCATCCATTGTCAAAGTACCTGTTTCCAGTGATGAAATTATTGAAAAAATTTTTCACATCTGATGAATACTTTTACTCCATCCATCACTGACTTAGTTGATGATATAATCACTTTTAGTGCTAACATTTTGATTAGATACAATTGCTACTGCATAAATAAAAGAGGCAAGTCATTCACAAATCACCATGGAAAACTGCTGTAATTTGTCTGTTCACATAATTTTGTCAAAAAGTTGAAATGATCAAGGCTAACAAACTACATGTTCAGTCTGACAATCTTAAAGCTGTAGTAGTTAAAGCTGTAAAATTGTCGTTATAATCTGACAGTAGAATAAGATACAGGTCAACTGTGTCTCTAGGACACCCCGGCTGTCATAATGCATTTTTCAACAACCCAGAGAGCCCAAATCAAAACAACCAATCAGAGTAAGGAATGTCAATCACATGCACAGTGTGTAGACATCCTAACTCTCCCAGAACTCCCAGGAGTCTCGCAGATATTGCCCTGACACCCGCAAATGAGATTGAATCTCCTGGAAACTGGAGCGAGCAAGCAAGAGCGAGCAGGAGAGTGATTACGTGTGTGAGACTGATCATGTAGTGTGCAAACGAGAGGGACTGTGTGTGTGTCACTGTGCAGTGCGTGTGAGAGCTCTGTGTTGCTTAACCCCCTGGAACAACAGACAAAGCCGCCTCTTCCCCGACAGATAGTGTGCAGGTTGGGATGTCTGGCTTATGTACGAGCCTGCATCTAAAAGGCAGAAAATGAAGGGACTTGAAAGGTATACTTCCATGATTTTCTCATGACTACATACTGCAACTTTAAAGATCAAGTTGTAATCTACCGTGACCTTGGGAATGAGAGCCAACCCCATAATCTTAGAAAACTAAAATAATTATTTGATGACGATGATTTTTTGTGACTTCTAAATCCATCACTTGCTCTCACTCTCAGTTTTAAATGTTTTTTTTTTTTTTTTTTTTAAAACAAAATAGTTTTTATAGCCAGTGTTATAAATAGACATTTAAATTCCTTGGCATATCCCTGCATGTCCGTTGGTTTCCATCTATGATGAAATATTTGATTTGATGTCATAAGATGCCATCTGTTAAGTAATTAAAAGGATGAACTCTTTCACTTGTGCTCTAGACCCTATCCAAACCAAGCTGTGTAAATCCTCTTTCCAATGCTGCTCCCAAGTAGCAAGTATAATAATCTCATTTTAATTTAGGCCCCTTTCCCACAGCTTTCAAGACATCAGTAGTAAAATCTCATATTGACACATCCAGTCTAGATTGCTCAAAACTAATCAATTAGAGACTCAGAGCCAATTTGGCGACTTTCTCGCTAAATCTGGCAACTTTCCAACTCTTCTTAGCAACTTTTCTCTCAAAAGCTACTAGCAATAAATTAGCGATTGTTTCTGGCATCATGAGAGCGTTTTCTAATATTTTGGAGACTCTGACATAAAAGTTATCACTCTGCAGTTACTGTCCACAATGAGCAGCGGGTGCTGCTGTGAGACTCTCCCCTATCCCAAGGCACTCAAAGGCGCTCAGGTTCACTGCAGTTCCATAACAGCAGTTCTCTGACTGCAGTCCCAGCTGCATGACAGGGTCCCAACTGCATTGATCCAGCTTAGATCTTTGTGGTTGAAGTCAAAACTACATTCAATTAGCAGAAGATTTACATGTCTGTGAAATAAAAAAAACTACATTATGGTTACCATTATATGCTGATGAGATTCAATTTTAGTCCTACTGCATGTTCATTGACTGTTTCACTGGATGTGTGAATTAAACAAGGAGGAAACTGACATTTTTTGACAGGACTCCAAAGAGCCAGAGAAAAACTACAATCAGTACTTAGTGATTTTAGCAATCAGATCAAAACACAAGTCACAAATTTTGGAGTAATTTTATATTCTCTATTTTATACTCTATTTAATTATCATTTTAACAAAGTCATTAAAACATAATTTCTCCATCTCAGAAATATTGCCAAAGTGAGACCTTCTGTACCTCAAAGTGATGCCGAAATGCTCATTCACACTTTTATGACTAGATGTCTAGACTATTGTCATTTCCTTTTTTACTGGAATACCTAAACATTCTGTTGCAGTTAGTTCAGAATGCTGTGCCCGGAGTCTTAACTAAAGAAAAGAAAATGGAACACATCATCCCACTACTTAAGACACGTCACTGGCTCTTTCTGGTATCTTTCAGAATTAATTTAAAATTTATTTTATTTGTTTATAAAGCTTCAAATAACCTTGCTCCTCCCCACATCAGATATTTTGTTTCATTTTATGATCCAGCCAGATCACTAAGGTCCTCCACTGCTTCTCTTTTAAATGGTCCTTATGTGTCTCATAAAAGTACTGGCGAGGCTGCCTTCTGTTTTAATGCCCCTAAAAGGTGGCACACATTGCCTCTGGTTATTAGAATGGCAAGCTCTCTACATTTTTAAAAGGAAATTAAAGACCTATCTTTTTAATCTGGCTTTCAGTTTTAATTTGGAGTAATGTAGCTTTAGCTTTAGTTTTTAAGCTTTGGTTGTCATTTTTTGCATTTTTTCCTCAGTGTTAATATAATTGTCTTTTATTTTATTTTCTGAACTTTGTTTTATTTTTGTAATGTTATGTCTTGCAGTTTTTTGTTTTTTTTTATTTATTGCTGTCTATTTGCTTCCTTCTTTTGGGGTGGGTGGGAGGTTAATGCTGCTAAGTGAAGCAATTCGGGCTGCATATTTCTCTGCAAGGTGGTAATAAAGTTGAGTTGAGAAGATAATTAAAACGACTTCACTGCTTATAGTGCTCTTGGAGTGGAGAGGTAAAAACAATGTTTAAGACATTAGCTTTCTTGTGTTGTCATTTTGAAAGTCGTTAGACTGAGCTTCAGCACTGATGTCAAAGTAAATCTAACAGCAGCACCATTTTTGTTTTATTTATGTGACAGTCTAATTTAAAAAAAAAAGTAACAACAGAAGGAGGTGCCTAACTGACATCACTAATTGACATGAAATGAGTTGAGCATGTTATCTCACATCTCACTGTAACACAAGGATCACTCTCCTGAGTCTGATGAGCTGTCACTCACACAAATGCAATTTTGGGATCAACAAGCACCAGATGATTAGAGTGGTGGATATGAGTGCTGCTAAAAATACTGCTATGGATTTTATTATCTATTTATAGGTAGTTCATATTGCTCAATGAATACTGATATCGATATTTGACAGTTCTTATACTGATATGGCTGATATTATTATAAACATTTTTGATAAGGAACCATTAACCAATATATGTTGTATCCTTTTTTATATTTAAGCAATGTCTAGCATACGTTGGGGCTGTGTCTTTTTACAAACAAATTACAAGCTATTGAAAAGATTTTTTAGGTCATGCTGCTCTTTACCATAGATGCCCTACTTTTCCTTGTAACTGCAGGATCAATACAAAGAAATGCAGAGATGCTTCCTGATTGTTTAAACATTTAGGAGACTCTCACTAGTTACTTGCGGCACTCTAATCAGTATTTATTTATTTATGATGATGATCCCACTTGATGCAAGTGTACACATGTTTTAGCACTTGAATTCATTGTACTCTGTTAACTTGTGATTATGATACACGGTCGAATATTTCTCTATTCTCTTGTAAATTTCATATGTTGCATTATCTGATCTATAGTTGGTTAACTTTTTAAATGAAAATTAAACATGTATGTATATTTCTTTTAACTGAGCATCACAAAATATACATAGCAACTACACAAGCTTTTACAAGCGTCATGATACTTTGAAGTAAAGAGAGGAGGGGAATTGAAAGGCTAGAGCACAAGCAGACCTTTAGTGGCTCCTCATGCGTGTGTACACACTGCACAATAGAGACTGTGTGTGTATGCATTACCACACTCTTTCTCACATATACAAGTATTTTTTGGCTTTTTATTTCCTCTTTTATGCCAGTTGATATCATTTTCAGAACATGTTGGGTTTTTTTGACAGTCTTGAGTAGTTAAAAACAAATTATAAAAAAAATGCTTTGTCATTTTTTTAATAATTTATTTTTAACTTAGTTACAGTTTGAATTAAATATTTGGATGTATGAGCCCTATGCACCAGTTCATTTTGCAGGGTCACACTGTGGCTTCACCGTTGCCTCTCTGAGCTCGTTTACCATCCTCCCCAGTCCTTGAGAAACCCTCTCAAACTGCTGTTGCCAAAGGGGACTGTGTGTGTGAAAACACACATCTCTCCCTAGCAGATGGTAGCTTCTCCGGCCATACTGTCCCACCAGCCAGACTCCCTTCCAGGGCATGGCCATCTCCACAGCCAGCCCAGCATGTTACTGGCATCACATCACCCTACTGACAAGATCCTTTTTATGGATTAAGGGTCCGCAACACGTCTTCAAATGCAGGTCAATACCCTGCTTTCCATGGCCATTCCAGTCCACTCTGTCCTCAACAAGGACACCAGTTTGTGATATATTTACTGTGACAATGCAAAAAATACTCTGTTAGTTGTTTCTCTTCCTTGATTTTTTGCACTGTCTACTACTGGATATGAAATATGAGTAGACAGCTCTTGCAAAAAGAGTTGGTGAACTGAGAGAACTGTCTATAAATGGTGTTGTTAAAATGAGCAGTTGGCCTGGTGTTTTGTTTTTATGTCTCCCTGCGCACACCCACAGTCACCTTATATGCATGTTTCCCATCTTTTTGCAAAGCAATGTGTTTTCCCAGCGTGTTATGTGGAGAAATGAGCATTGCTGTACCTATCAAAGATTCATAATCAAATGCTGCCATGTTATCGTCAGATTTTCTCGACAGTTCCTCAAGGAATTTCTGCCAAATTCAGGTATGAGGTTTTTACACCAAAGACACCCATCATTCTGCCCTGCAAACATAGATACAACTAATTCTGTACACCCACACATGTACAAACATTGGAGACAGCATAAGTACAAAGTCAAACACACTGCCTACCATTCACACTTTGTAGTACTGATTGGAAGCTTGCTGTTATTTATAGAGAAGCAAAAAATGCAATCTTTTTTTCATTGTGAGCTTCCCACTGTTTTTATTTAGACTTTTTAGTGGAGAGAAAACCTTGTAAAAACCTGGCTGTCAGCATGTGAATCAACATGTGAATGACCCTTATCAAATTTGCTCTGGAATAAATTCTGGTGGAAAGCTAAATATATTTCCATTCATGAATGCCAAATGTAATGGCTGGATGGCCAGAACTGGCACAGGCGAGTGAATCTCTTGGGCTGTAGTCCTAAAGACTGTCTCTGTGTGTATTTGAATGTGTACAAGTATGCCTGTACATGTACAAGTGCCTGTTTTGTTTGTGCATTCAGCACTTGTGTGTGCATGTGGATCCTATTTGACATAAATTAAAG
>JANJYP010049475.1:0-10455 GCA_024605115.1 Rastrelliger brachysoma | reverse complement strand
TATGCTGGTGGCGCATATATGTAACAAGGCCCATGTCTGATAGAGAGTGGAGAAGAGGAACTGTGCCACTGTGTTAGTAGGCATGGAATGACCATCACATGCTAATTCCAGTAGACAGAAACACTTAATTATGTTAATAATGCATCTGTTCACGTCAGTCTCTCATGTTCTCGGTCACTTGTCTCAACCTTTGCTGGAATGTAACAGAGCATCCTCAGAGCTACTTTTCGCAGCTGACTCAAGAGGCTCTATGTTTTCAGACACAGTTAGCTTTTCTCACTAACATGAACCATGCTGGCCTGCATGCCTCCAGTACCTCTCTATTCAACTTCATTTTTATTAAAGCCTTCCAGGAAGGGCGACATAATTATTTATAACGTTCCTCTGAGGTGGTCCTGTTCTGAGGCATGTATTTCTAATGAAGGTTGCTGCAACCTCAATGAATGATGCAGTGACTTTTAGATCAATTATGCAGTGACTGTAGACCACATGACCTCCCCAGGGAAATTTAGGGCCATAGCGTGTGGGTGTCCAAAAGGGCAGTGGGCTACAGCTATTGGTAGACAAGTGGAAACTAGAGCTATAAAAGTTTTACCTGTGGAAGAAAGAAGTGCAGAGTAACAGTGCAGCATCCATGATCACAGAAGAATAAAACTCTAGTGGAGGAAAAAGGTCTATTTCAAAGGAAGCCTGACAAACACACTGAGCTCAGATTACTCTTCCTTGTCCTGTTAGGCACCATCTGGATCACTTTAAGTAAAAAGTATAATTGCTGGTGCTAGGAACACTTAACTTAAAAAGGTAATTCAATCAGATGTTTTCCCAAAAACTGTGGTCATTGTGTCTCTTTAGGTCTATGACATAAAATACTAAAAGTTTGTTTTGTTTTTTTNTAATTGCTGGTGCTAGGAACACTTAACTTAAAAAGGTAATTCGATCAGATGTTTTCCCAAAAACTGTGGTCATTGTGTCTCTTTAGGTCTATGACATAAAATACTAAAAGGTTGGGTTTTTTTTTTTTTTTTAACTTTTTGTACATCATTGTGTGTGAGTCATTGTTTTCCCAAATCTCTATAATAGAGCTTGTGACTGCAAAGTTACCATGATCCACTGAGCTACAATGGCCTCATTTATGGGAAAAGCAAAGAGCTGAAGTAGAGCAGAATTTCTCTTTAACTTTCTTCATGATATTCAAAGTAATATCCAAATGCAGTGTCTAGTATAGAGGTAGCTTTAATGATGCCCAAACACACAGCTTGTTACTCTTACAGACATTGAATCACTGTTGGTGACAATACAGAGGACAATGGACTTCAAACACTAGATATATGGAAACAAAATTATGATAGCGTGACTACTTGCACTGCAGCACTGCCATATTTTTAATGAGAGGTTCAGTTTTTTGTGCAGATATGTAACAATATGGAAAGTGAAACTCCAGGAACATGCTAATTTCTTTTCATAAAGACAAATATTGAAGGAAAAATGTATGCACTGAGTTACAGAAGCTAATGGGTCCTCTGTGCTAGACAGGAAGTGACTTTCAGTCAGGTCCTTAATGACAATTGCAAATAGATTATTGACTTAATAATCTTATGACTTAAAGGGAAATTCAGTATGCTTTTATCCTGTAACTGTGGCAGAGTAGCTGCTGTTCAGAACAGGGGATGAAGTATTGTTCTGAACACTTTACAGAGTTTACAGGCTAAATCTAAATTTTTTAAAATTGATCCTGTATTGAACTGGGGTCAGATGAAGATGATTTAGACTGAATTCTTGCTTTAAATATGCCAATAATTCAATCATGTGCAAAAAGAAAACCAATTTTCACAAGCTTGCCATTTCTCATGCACACAAGAAACTTTTTCTGATGTGCTCGCACAAATGAAGGTCGCCTAATTAATGGTAGTTGTGCTTGTCATTAACCGATGAGGACGTTGCACATGTGCAGTTGGCTCCACCATATTGATATGTAAGAAGACCCCAGAATTGAAATAAATATTAATTTACACAAACACAGGTAGACCCTGCAAGCACTGTGAAGAAGAAGACACTGTTTCACCAAATTTTGATCAATGTCAGGCCGGCTGTACAATCTAATGATAAAAAAGTATCTGTGTGCTTTTCCACTACACACACATGCTGTCATGTATCCAGTTTCTATGCTCTGTGTTGTGTCATTTAAAGCTTGATACAGAACTAAATGACACTAACACAGTCGAGGCAGAGCTGCTGCAGGGACAGAAATTTATCCTGGGCATGCACAGCTCTACCTTGTTTTACAGCCAGCAGTGACAAGGTGACTTTGCAGTGTTGAAACCATATCAGACACCTCGCTGTGGAGAACAGTTTAAAGGCACAACCTCCCTTGATCATGTCATGTCACTCCTGCTGTAATTTGCAGCGTTGTGAAAGAGAGTCCCTCCATACTCCTCCATCATTGTGTGTGAAAATGAACTGAAATTCTAAGTGAATTCTTGGGAGAATCACTTCTGCTCTCATTAAATATCTCTTCATCTTGTCCCTGGTCACAGTTGGCTTTTCCATTACATGCACTTTATGTACATGTGTTGACATTCAGAGCACCACACTGCCTTTCTACTACTTATCTGCTGCTGTGTGAAGAATTAAAAAAACAAACAAAGAACTTGTTTTTGTTGTGTTTTGTTTACAGCAGGGACATCAAACATGTGGCCCGTGGGCCAGAGTTGGCCCGCCGAGGGAACCAATCCAGTCCACTGTCACTCCTTCCACCTTTCTTGCCTATATTCTTTTCCTTCCCTCCTCTTCCTTCCATCATTCCTGCCTTACTTCTTGTCCTTCCTTCCTTCCTTCCTTCCTTCCTTCCTTCCTTCCTTCCTTCCTTCCTTCCTTCCTTCCTTCCTTCCTTCCTTTAACTTATTGTCATGTGTTTGTTTGGTTTCCAGTCCGCTAGCAATCTCCTTACAAGCGTTCATGAAATGAACCCCCTGATTGTGCTATATTCATCAAGCATTAAATTGCCTCACACGAAAAGTGAAATTGTCTGTGTAATGCAATCAATTAACAGATGCAGTTTTGGAAAGTGGAATAAAAATGAGTGGAGTTATCTACTAAGCTCTTCTCTCTACCTCTGCTTTCTGCTCTGTTTTTCTACTAAATATACCTCTACTCTGTATGAATTTACTATGTATGAATAGGTTTTACACAACTCTAAATGATTTATGATGGATGGATGGATGGATGGATGGATGGATGGATGGATGGATGGATGGATGGATAATAAGACAGACAGGAAACATGGAAGGACATAAGGAGGAGAAGTACATAAGTGATCAGTAATGATGCAGGTGAACAGTGATGTTATCACACAGGGTAAAGTACCTTCAAGTTCCTGTGGAAGTCTTTAGAAGCTGATGTGATGCAGTAGCCGCTGATGATGAAATGACCTCAAGACACTAAAGACACTAAACACTAAATTGAACACTGAGTAATTCTACTTTGATAATTCTTTCATTATCATAAAGCTAATAGCATGCCAGAGGAAAGAAACGTACCTCTGAGAATATTTAGCATATATGCAGCCAAATGAAATGGAATTCACTAGGTAGACTTTGCACATACAGCTCCAGACTGAATAAATGACAAGCAGACAAATGCCATGTTTACAAGCAGAAAGGATGGTGCCACCGTTTGAGTGTGAGTTAGTATTCTGCTTTGCATGCTGATACAAGTTTCGTGTAAATGTCAGACTTGCTTTTGCTTTTGTGTAATCCCCTTAATTGCAGTATAATGAACTAATTAGTTCACTCCCTTCTATGTTAAGCGCTTAAGGACAAAGATCGTCCTCGGATATTCAATGTTTCTGGTTTAATATGAAGACAAAATGTATTTTGCTCTTGTATATAATGTATTTACTGTGGTAATAAACTTGTGAATGATACAGTATTGTTAAGCCAGTGACTGGTGGCTAACCCCACTGAAGACCACAAGCCAAAACCCACGGGTCTGACAAATAAAGATGCAAACAAGTGTTTCTAAACTTTTGACCTCTTCTTTCATTCTCTATGCACCTTGGAAGGAGGTGAAGTTGTACCAGAAATCACTACTCCAAAAATAATAGAGACCATTGGCTCCATGTCTCCCAATGCTTTTCCAAAGGGGACTTAACTGCAATTGGTTTATTAGAATCTGGGCAGAAATACAGACAGTCTGCTGCAAATAAGTTGAGTAGTTCAGGACAGTTGAGCAGGTGGGAGATAGTTTGCAGGTTTGAACACAGGTAGAATAATAAGGCAGGTTCAGATTCAGGCAAAATGCTAAATGGAATGTATTTATTTAGCACTTAATATTGTTGACCAATCAAAGCACTTATTCACATACATTCATACACTGATAACAGGGGCTACCACACAGGGTACCAACCTGCTCATCAGGAGGACACTAACCATTCACACACAATACACTTTTGATGCAGGAACAGTAATTTGGGGTTCCATATCTTGCCCAAGGACACATGGATGTGTGGACTGGGGAGCCGGGAACTGAGGATTAGTGTGAGTGGGAAGGTCGAAACACTGATTAGTAACAATGTGCAGGTGTGTTTGCAGGTGATGTGGAAATAGGGGGGTCTGTGGGATTAACCATAATTAGGGTTTTAGAAATAGTGAGGCTATGAGTGTTTGCTCATGTGGGAATGTTGGGTCTTTTTCATTTATATTAAAGAGTAAGGCTCTTTGTGTAAAGTGCCTTAAGATGACGTTTATTGTGATGTGGTGCTATATAAATAAAGATTGATTGATTGAGTCTACGAATGTTTTTGAAAGCACTCTTTATTTAATTTCAGTTTCACTTTATTGTTCACCTTAGTGGAAATATTTATTTGGCTTCCTTAAAACTTGTTGAAAAGGTGTAACTCAAACTCTGTGTTTGGTGGGTGAGAAACATCTGCAGATATCTGCCTGGCCTATACAGTACAACTGCTACAACCTAACTACTTGCAGGCCATCATTGACATAAGCAGCCACAGCACAGCTCACTCACTGTACTCATCAGCAAATAGTTAGGTTGTAATACAGTGTAAAAACCCCAGATGACAATAACTCACAGGGGAATAACACTGTGATTCATGACAAAGATAAAGTTTAATATCAGCAGATAATGTCTTATTTAAAGGTTGCACTGCCATGGACCTTAGCACTGGTTATATGGTATGCTATACATATGGAGATCATGAATGGATTAAATAGCGTCAGATGGACTCCAAGTTACAGCAAACTTTTTGGGGTGAGTATATAACCATATTTAACCCTAAAAATAAGGTCCAGGTTGCAGGTCCATACTTGAAACTATATAAGTACTGGTTACCCTCTCTCTCTCAGCTGTTGTGATGCTGCATCTGTAGCCTGCGCAGAGATCAACTGTGCAGGGTTTTCAGATTGAGGCAATAAATGGGTTGATTATTAATTGTCTGCGCATTGTGTGAATAACTGATATTAGATAAAATATCTGGCAAATTATGGGAGATTTCCAGGAGAATCACTATATGGGAGGGGGGCATGGGATGAGTCTAAAATATGGATTCTTGAACTAAACTGAATATAAAGGTCCACATGCTGCAGCTGGGTGAATGGATGATATGAAATGAACTCATTATAGGTGACCATTGATTAGGACGTAATCTTTTAAAGTATGCTGACTATGGTCTGCTTTGTTGTGACAACAGAGCAACAACTGACCTGAGTTCATCAACAGGTGGAGTGTGATCATATGGCTCTTTTCCACCGGCTTGTCTTAGCCCTACTTCACTCGACTCTACTCATTTTGTGTAGTGTTTCCACCAGCACAGTACCTCATACCAGGTACTACGGGGTACTTTTTAGTACCTCCTCTGCTCTGGTTCCAAGCAAGCCGAGCTGAAACTAAATGGTGACATCGAACACTGATTGGTCAGAGCCATTGTCACTGATTAGTCATGACCAGCAGGAGTTGAATGGAGCTACAAGGAATGAAGCACTGCTGTGTTATGATGACCTCAGCCACCATGAGTAGGTACCAGGACCGGTGGAAATGCAACACAAACTGTGTAGAGTCGAGTCGAGAAGAGCTGAGTCAAGTCGAGTAGGGCTGAAGTGTGGAAAAGCACCAATAAAGGACTGTGAGATGCAGGTGAAAGCTCTGGAAAAGATGACAGTCTCCCTTTATGGTGAATCTAGTGGACATGCTGCTACTGGTGATTGTTTCACCTACTTTCATACATAACCTGATTATCACCACACAGCCACTTGTGAATAAAGGGCACGGAGAGGGAAACACAGCCTGTGTAATAGAGGCTGGGAACAGATGGCAGCCTGATTGAAATGATTAGTACAAATTAGTGGGAGGCTGTTACCTATAAATGCATGAAAATACATCAAACAAATGGGAAGCAGGTGAAAGTAGCAGGTATTAGNGTGTGTGTGTGTGTGTGTGTGTGTGTGTGTGTGTGTGCGCAGTTGCCTCAGTGAACAAGGTGAATGCAGATATGGGTCAGGGGAGAGCAGATGATGTATTGACTGAAACAGGAAATGCATCTGCTTCTTCTGCAGCTTTGGGCCACAAACACACCTTGAAGGCAGAAACACCATCTGCCAGGCTTATCCTACATAATAGCCAGGAACTCAATAAGTGGATGCAATACACCCAAAACACAGCGGCAGTGTGAAAAGAAGAGCGGTATACAGCGTTTTCATAAAAGCACATCTTCAGCATCAGTGGTATGTCGCTTCCAGGCCAGCAGATATTAATTTATGAACTAATGGTCAAGTGTAAGTGTCACTATTTATGAACTTATTCCACAAAGACACACTACAGCTGAAAGTAAGATGGCCAGTTTATTGCTGAAGACTTTGCTGAACAAGGCTCTAAATCACAAGACAATCATGAGAGCATATCCTCTTCACATCCATATGGATGGTGAATAACAATGAGCTCACCGTCTGTTATCCATGCTGTGATCCACATGAAGGTGAACAAAACTAATGCACCTTTTTTTATAGTTGTGTTTGACTTGGCTCTGATTTACATGACTACAGTAAATCACTGATGACACCCTGGTCTGTAAGGCTCTCTAGAGGGAACTAAACAAGTAAAAGCCAGAACCTTGTCACATGGATGTCCATCATATTAAAGGTTTCTTTGTTGGTTTTTTTCACTTTTCAATATAATGTAGGAAACACTTAGTCAAGTAATGTGAATAATTTGATTACAAAAAATGGTCGAGGCCTTTTTTTCTTCCTTTGAAGCTTTATTTATTTCACATCACTAGTATTATGACCTGCTCTGCTTGTGTTTCACACAGACAGTTGTTACCGACCCACATTGTGTAACCCACGGTGTCGGGGGAGACACGTGGCACACACACACGCCAGAAATTGACCCGCTTTCTCTTGTTTTTGCACATCATGTTTTCTTGTTAAAACGTCACTGTGTGGATCATTAACCTTGTTGTTCGAGTTATTGTACTAACAGTTATATACTCACAGTCTGCTATATAGCAGAGGAGCAGTTTGCCTTCATATCTCTACACAGAGCCAGAGGTAGGAGCAAGGGAGGAGTTGTTTTACTGGTGAAGCTCACTTCCGCTTTAAAAAAGCTGCAGTTCCTATCGTTATAGGGACTGGGACCAGAAGTGAGCAATTCTCCATTCACTCCCATGTTAAAGTGGAGTTTACAGCTTTAAAAAACATATTTACAGCCTGGTACATTGTTTGTTTCGGTCTCTATAGTTTCCTCCTTCATGAACACTGTCAGGTGTTGAATTTTTTTGGACCACAACAGTTTTAGCGTTATTATAGCTTAAAGTTTGGGAGCATGGTTATGTTGACAGGTTTCAGAGAGTCAGAGACCAGTTAGATCTTTGCAAATGATCAACTGGGCTAAGCTAGGCTCTCCCATTGCTCCAAATATGGAAAGTACACACCAGTACACACCTGCAAAAACCCAAGATGGTGATGTCCATTTGCCAATAGGATGCGCTTCAAATCAAACTCAGCACACCAGTGGGTGATGTCACGGGTGCTAAGTCCATATTTCTTAGTCTATGGGTAGGTATCTAGTGCGCTCAATCGTATGGTAGCCAAATGATGCCAAAATTAAAAGTCAGTCACACAAAAAGTAAGTTGGCATTAAAATTAAATGCAATAAATTAGTTTAGTTTTGATTTTAAAAAATGGAATATTCAGACTATATTAAAGTTGTAAATATTAAATGTCATTTTGAAATCATTTAACTTTACTGTATTAGGCTACTATTTTCATTCATTTGTTTCATAGGGACTGAAGTTAAATGCACTGAATGTAATAAATGGGATTAGTTTTGATTTTAAGGAATAAAATCCAATTATTGAGGGATGCTTTTTTTGTAATTTTGCTCATTTTTATTATTGCTCTTAAATAAGGCAAAATAATTTGATAACTCAATTAATCAATATGTGCATGAAGTAATACAACAATAATAGCATGAAACAAAAATGTAACAGAACAGAAGAGAGGGATAGCTGATAGCAGAATTCATACTAAACTCTCCACTGGCCCTAGTTTTTACAGTTGATGTACATATTAAAAAAAATGAATGAAAAAAAAACATAGGGGATGATGTAGTATACAGTACTGTCCTTCACTCTCTTAGTGTGTGTGTGTGTGTGTGTGTGTGTGTGGGTGTGTCAATTAGATTGAAATGAAATGTCTTTGCATTAATGGGATCAATAACATATCAGTTTATTTATTAACAGAATATGGTGTAGATCTGGTCTAAAGGAAAGCCTTAAATGACTGTTGTATTGGGGGATTGTGCTGCTTTTACAGCTTCTGATCCTGTGCAAATGAAACAAAACATGAATGTAATTCACTGCAAACTGCGCTGACAAGCAAACAGCATCATGGTGCACCTGTTCTATTACATGGATGTAAATGAGGCACTATTTATGCATTTGGTGCAAAATTGGCCTCATCCAATGCAGATAAGCCTCGTTGCCAAAACCATCTAATTCACATAGATCAGCCCTGATTGCCACATGCAATCAGGATGGAATTAATAGTATCTTCAGAGAGTCACACACTCTGTCTTTCTCCATCTCCCTCCTTTCTCTTTCTTAAAGCTGGTGAGCCTTGAATAAAATCTGCTGTTAGACATTAGTGGGTATGAGGTTTTTAGGTTTTTTTTTTTATGTTGGATTTTCAGTTACTTCAAAACAAAACAAAACATCCTGACAGCTATGGTGGAGTTCGGGGTTCATCCACAAATTCTGTTTATAATCCATATATACATATGATTGTGAGTGGAACAGCTGATCTGTGTAAGTGTGCAGCAGAATGCACAACAATAATTACTGTTATATCTTTACTGATCTGGTGCTAATGAAGAACTGCTGCTGTGTCATGTGCATAAATATGCTCAGCCTCATTCTCAGTTTGAGATGCACTTATTGTTTGAGCTGCTGTGTGATGCTGCAGCCAGCTGTGGACATCACACACAATATCAGTATTTCTGTAAAACCAGAATACATTTAGAACATGACTGTAAGACTTAAGACATTAGTCACATTTAACCCTTACACACTGTTCATATTCGGACTCATAATTAGTAATTGGTAGTGATGATGATGATGATGACGATGATGATAATAATAATGATAATGATAATAATAATTTCCCCTTCAGGAATCAATTAGGACTGAAAAATATATAGTCATCATATCGATACTGGGATATGAACATGCAAAATATATCGCAAAAAGTGATAATATGGACGATGTCAGCTCTGCTCATGCTGAGAGAGAGGAGCAGCTAATGTTAATCTCTAATGAGGTGCTGTAATTTCTCATTGCACTACTGTTCAGTGCAGAAATACTATTACTTTATTCCTCCTTTATTAGTTAGTTTCAGGTTGGAAGTTGACACTGTTGAACCAGTTATGAATATCTGTCAAATATCCAACCAGAAACTAAATTCACCATGCTGTTATGTTAGTGGTGGTGGAGCAAACTAGAGAGTGAAAGAAGTTATTTAATGATTGTTTCACAGTGGTTATGTTCCACAGCACAAATAAACTACACAGCATACCTCCATCCAACCCGACAGCTCCACCTCAAACCTCTCAAATGCTGGTATGTACATACAGCAGTTTAGTTTCAGTTTAAAAAAGCAACATCATAATGAGAGATCATATTTACATGTATGTTCTAAATCAGTTATGATCCTGATCCACGTATTAGTCATCTAGAAGTCATGTCTTTTATAAGTTAGTTTAGTTATTTGAAGAAACACGATCTAAGAAGATATGTTTAGTAGGCTATAAGTCCAATAAGGACTGGAAGGAGTTTTTTTTTTTAGATAACCTGTTAATTTTGTTCTCAGTGATGTGCCCCTATGGAAGTATTTCTGTGCCATCTGATATCTGAATATGAATTTTTAAGATTGAAATTTGTCAGCATCAAAA
>JANJYP010049467.1:0-10113 GCA_024605115.1 Rastrelliger brachysoma | reverse complement strand
GATTCAGGTAATTCTAATCTAATTAAAATGGGATTAACTTTATAATATGTTGCTTTGCAAACCTTTAAATATCAGGGTGATGTGAAATGATTTAATAATTCTTTCTTGACTTTGTCATTTAAAGGCTTACCACGCCTAACAGGCACTCTGACCATAAATGTTGTTGTGGATGATGTCAATGATAACCATCCAGAGTTTACTGAGGAAGTCTATAATACCATAGTATCTGAGGATAGCCCTGAAGGCACTGTGTTTGCCATGATAACGGCCTCTGACATTGACGAGGGCATCAATGGTGAAATAAGGTAAGGCAGCCTACTTTGACAACATTTAACTTAAAAACAATATCATGTCTTTTTTTTATAAATATACTAAAATGTCCTGCATAATAGTAATTAGAAAACATTCTTAGATGCTACATCATGTTTATTTATACTTTATGGTAGTGCTGTATTAGGTTTCAGAATTTTTTGGCTTTCTTTTAGGTATTTCTTAGAGAACATCAATGTGCCTTTTTTCATTGAGGAAACATCTGGAGAGCTGTTTACTACCAATGTCCTGGACAGGGAGATGACAGCCATTTACAGGTTGATTGTGATTGGTAGTGATAAGCATCCCACTCAGCCTCTGTCAAGCTCTGTGCTTGTTACTGTACTCATTGGGGATATTAATGACCACCGGCCCCAGTTTCTGAACAGCCCTTATGTGGCCTATGTGCCCAGTGAAATACCTCCAGGTGAATTTTTACCCTCATTTCACATTTATATTTCATTCTGGATAACATAATCCTGGGAAAAGATGTAAAGAGAACTCAGAATTTAGTTTTATTTTGTTCATTATTTGTGCTTTCCCCCCTTCAGGCTCAGTTGTTTGTGCAGTAATGGCAACAGATGGAGACACTGAAATGAATGCAGAACTTCAGTATTCCTTATACGGACATAGTTCAGATCTCTTTTTCATCAATCCATATAGTGGCACTGTGTTTACCTCAACTGCTCTTAGGAGAACAGAAGACATTATTGTCAATGTACATGTTGAAGATTCTGGAGAAAATCCCAAATTTGACATCAGCACCATGAGTATCAGGTTTCAGAATGTCTCTGACTTCCCAGAGATAAAGGTAGATGTGAGAAGTTACTCTCTCCCTGAGGACAAGCCAGTGGGAACATTAGTGGCTATGATCTCTGCAGCAAGTCTCAGAGCAGAACCTATCTCTTTTTATCTATTGTCTGGAAATTTTGATGGCATGTTTTATGTGGAGCAATTAAATGGAGCGCTTACAGTGGAGAGCCCCTTGGATTATGAGAGCAAAAAGGAGTTTACATTGTTGATAGAAGCCAGAGACTCAGGCTCACCTCCCTTCTCATCATTTGCAGAAATACATATAAACATCAGTGATGTAAATGATAATTTTCCGCAGTTCACTCAAGTAGAGTACAGGTGTGAGATTTTTGAGAATTCCCCTCCCTCCTGGGTTTGTGATGTGATTGCCATTGATCCTGATTTTGGCATTTATGGCACTGTTCAGTATAATATAACAGAAGGAAACACAGATACTGCTTTTGCAATTGACCCTGAAAATGGTATGCTAAGCACGACAGGAAGTTTAGACAGAGAGTACATCCCTGAGTTCTATTTAACAGTTGAAGCTACAGAGTTAGACAATCCTCTTCATAAAGACAGAGCAACTGTTATTGTTGTTGTTTTAGACAGAAATGACAATGCACCTCGTTTTGCGCAGATTTTTCTAACAGAAGTACCTGAGGATTCCCCTGTTGGACACACAGTTATACGAGTCACCTCAAGTGATGATGACATTGGTGTCAATGCTTTGATTCATTATTCCATAATTAACCAAAATGATGATATTCTATTTAATATCAATTTCACCACCGGTGACATCACTGTTGAAAGACTTCTAGACAGGGAAATGCAGGATCGNTCAAGTGATGATGACATTGGTGTCAATGCTTTGATTCATTATACCATAATTGACCAAAATGATGATATTCTATTTAATATCAATTTCACCACCGGTGACATCACTGTTGAAAGACTTCTAGACAGGGAAATGCAGGATCATTATATTGTAAAAGTAAATGCAAATGATTCTGCATGGAGCATAAGCACTGATGTCACTATAATCATCACAGATGTCAATGATAATAGACCATTATTTTCTGATCCTTTCCATGCTGTTGTGATTCCCGAAACTCGAGATAAAGAGGTGTTTGTTATGCAGGTTCTTGCTACAGATGCAGACATAGGGCAAAACAGTAAGATTCTGTATGTTATTGAACCTTCAAATCAGGAATTTTGGGTGAATGCTTCCTCTGGGGATATCTATACAAATCAGCCATTAACTTTACATAGTTCAACTTTTGAAATCTATGAATTTGTAGTTATTGCATTGGACTGTGGCAGTGATCCCCTGCAAAGTAACACTACTGTCACGGTAAGATTAGAGCCACATAATTACTACCCACCAATGTTTTTGCCTTTACAACCTGTGATTCCTGTCCCATATCACATGTCTTTGAGAACTGAGGTGGTCCAGATTACAGCAATAGATCCAGATAAGAATAATAGTAGTGCTGGCATTCAGTATATTTTGATTGGAGGTAATGCATCTGATTTCTTTTTCATCCAAGCTGATAATGGAAAGGTGATGCTAAATCACAGTTTAATAGAGAGTGTAAATGTGTTTCTCACTTTATTAGTCATGGCAAAAGATCAGGGTTCCCCCACTTTATCATCGCAAACTGAAATCACTTTTGAAGTTACTGGAAATAATACATTTTCTCCAAGCTTTAGAGAGACAGCTGTCACTTTCTCTGTCCCTGAAGATTTGCCTGTAGGATCAGTTATTGGGAAAATTAAGGCAGAGGATGGAGATTATGGTCCCAATGGTGCCATCATGTACAGCATTAACCCAGAAAGTCAATATTTACCACTCTCTGTAGGAGAAGTATCTGGGCTGCTAACGCTGATGAAAGAACTTGACTTTGAAAAAGAAGGTATTTATCGTCTCCAAATCAAAGCCACAGATGGAGGCTGGGTATCTAGAAGTGGTGTGTTAAATGTTACAGTGTTAGTAATGGATGTCAATGACAATCCCCCAGTCTTTTCAGCCTCTGAGTATATTGTCTCAGTACCTGAAAACTCTGGAATTGGAACAAATGTCCTCAATGCAAAGGCTGCTGATGCTGATACAGCTGCAAATGCTCAAATAATCTACTCTCTCATTGCTGGTCATGTGGATAAATTTGCAGTGGACTCAAGAAATGGCACAATCACCACTTTGGACATATTTGATTATGAGCAAGAGCAGATTTTTGAAATAACAATTAAAGCTTCAAACACTGGTGGTCACCCTTTATTTAGTTTGGCACACATTGTTATCAAAATCTTAGATGTCAATGAGTTCACACCTGTATTCAATAAGAAAGAGTTTAATTTTTTGGTATTTAAAAATGTGCTGAATGGAACAAGGATTGGAAAAGTAACAGCCACAGATTTTGACCAAGGCCCTGAAGGTCAGGTATTTTACCTGATGTTTGGCCAAAACAAACACATGGGCTTTGAAATTGACAAAATCTCTGGTGCAATATACACAACAGGCAGTTTGAGAAAACAAGGCAACAGTCATATTATTTTAAAGGTTCTAGCAAAGAACTCAGGTGTTATTACTGGCATGGATGTAGATGAGGCTCTGATTCAGATCAGTGTGATAGACACAAATGAGGCACCCATGTTCACCCATGCTCTCTATTTGGTGAATGTTGCAGAAGACACCCCAGTTGGGACCTCTGTGATAACAGTGAGTGCTCAGGACCAGGACTCAGTCTTGGACTGGAATCATTTCTTCTTCAGCATTGAACATGGAAATACAAACCATTCTTTTGCTGTCGATCCATCCAGTGGTGTTATATCAGTGAATGCTCCACTTGACAGAGAACAGTGGCCAGTTTATAACCTGACTATTACAGCCACGGATAATGGCTCTCCATCAGCCACTGGCACTACCAATGTTTGTGTAACAATTAGTGATGTCAATGACAATGCCCCTAAACTTAAATTCACTCAGACTGAGGTGAAAGAAAATCAACCTCTAGGCACCATAGTGGCCAAGTTAAATGCATCTGATTCTGATTTGCCACCAAACCAGGGACCTTTTACTTACTGGTTGGTGAATACGTCAACAGGTGGTGCTTTTTCAGTAACACCTGATGGTATTTTATTTACCAATAGGGCTATTGATCGGGAGCAAATCTCTGCATATCAAATCCTGGTAGCTGTGCGGGATGCAGGGATCCCTCCATTGTCATCCACAACACTGTTCCACATCAAGATTGTGGATGAAAACGATACTCCTTCTTTGCCTAGAAATATTTTTATTGAGGTGAAATATTTCGGCAATTCTTTTCCAGGAGGCATGATTGGTAATGTCTATCCTGATGATCAGGATGAGTCTGACATTTTTAACTGCGGCATCAAAAGTGGGTCCCTTAATATGTTCACGATACCTAATGGCACATGTGAGCTGTGGTCATCTCCTTTTCAAGGTGAGGCTACATTTAATATCACTATTGAAGCAACAGATCAGCTTCACTTTCCAGTCAACAACAGCGTTTATGTTAACTACAAAGGTTTCACAAATGCTACCATGGACAACTGTATACTCTTCTATGTGTCATCATCCTCAATGGAAGAATTCTTGTCTCTTAAGTATTTGAGATTTGTGAAAGCTCTGGACAGTCTGTTTAACCTACAGGCCTCTAAGACTCATGTATTTGGAATCAAGAATATTGGCACTGAAATGTTTTTGTTGGCTGCGGTCAAAAACAACAATGGTCAATATCTCAGCAAAGAGGTAGCGAGTGGCATCTCTGCAGGACACAGGAAATTACTAGAGTCACAGAGTAATGTGACAATTTCTCACATCACCAGTGATCCATGTCTCACAAACCCGTGTCAAAATGGAGCAACCTGCAGCAAAAACATTCACATCAGTCAAGATGTTGCCGTCCTGGAGAGCATGGCGGTAATCTTTGTGTCACCACAGAAGGAGATTTTAAATTGTACCTGTCTTGCGGGCTTCACTGGTTCACTCTGTGAGGAGGACATTAATGAATGTGAGATAAGTCCCTGTGAGAATAAAGGCACATGTGTAAATACACTAGGAGGTTTTTACTGTCAGTGTCAGAGTGGATTTTCTGGCCCTGTCTGCTCTTCTGATGTAGATAAATGCTTGAAGTTGAAGTGCCAAAATGGAGGAACTTGTAATCCCACTGCAGATGGATATCACTGTTACTGTTTGCCTGGATTTGAAGGTAGAAGTTTCAGTATATCTATAGCAAATCACATTATTCGTCAGTAATAGAGTCCTGAGTCCCCTTAATGTTGGTCTTTATTCGCTTTTTTTCCCAGGAGAAACCTGTGAGCAATTCATAGACCACTGTAGATCAGCTCCCTGTGTCCAGGGAAGCTGCTCCAATTCACAGACAGGATTCTCTTGTCACTGTGCTTTTGGTAAGAATATGCAAAGAAAAAACATTTCAGGGGCAACAAGTATAATTAACAGATTTACTAAAATGCACTAATATGTTTCACCCTTATTTTAGGAGTCAGTGGCGTCCACTGTGAAGAACCCAGTTATGGCTTTGAAGAGCTGTCCTTTATGGAGTTTCCCCCACTGGATCGCAGGACAAATTTAATCTCTTTTGAGTTTGCCACAGTGCAAGAGAATTCCTTGCTCCTGTACAACCCTGGAGGATCATCTAGCAGGGAGTTTTTTGCACTACAGATCCTTAATGGGAGAGTGTGTCTCTCTTATGACCTGGGATCAGGACCTGTGAAGCTGCAGACAAACAAACAAGTGGCAGATGGACATTTCCACAGCGTTACTGCCAGGAGGATTGGCAATGTAAGTTTTAAATATGTCAGCACATACAAAAGGTTAATCAGCCAGATGTTTTCAGTGGTTAAAGGAGGAGAAATGGATTTGTTACTGATGCTGCTAGATTCTTTGTATTTAACAGATGGGTTCTGTGCATGTGGACAACTGCACAGAGGTTGAGAGCAGTGGATTTTGTTTTTCACAGAATGATGGGAGCAGCTTAGAAAGGTAGCAGTGAAACAATAACACCACTGTCCCATAATTCATCATTTTGTGTCAATGTTATTTTTATCATTGTTAATAAAAATCTATTTCTCTTTCTTCTCTCTATGTCTATATATGAGCAGGACACTAGATGTTGGAAACAGTAACATGACATTTGGAGGACTGAGGACTGTTGAATCCATTTTGCTGCATCCTGCTCAGATAAAAACCCATGACTTTACCGGGTGCATTCGAAACATTCATGTGAATGGTATACTGCTGAAACCTTCAATGGCTCTTGCAACATATAACATCATCAATGGGTAAGTAGGGGGGAGTGCAGTGATTTGAGCCTGTGGGGAAGTTGAGTCACCCTGTTTCTAGGAGACCATACACAAATTTGGTCATGTGACCACAAATTTTTGAAGTGTTATCCATTTTATTCAGCCAGCAATGGAGAGAGGCTGTTGCAATAAGGACTGCACATTTAAGTTAAATTTTTTTTTATTGTTGTTCAAAGTGATTTTTTAATTTTCAAGGAGACATGAATCTTGTGTCTGAACAATTATGGACAAATTTGGAAAAATCTCACAAGTGTTAGTGCTTTTAGAAGCTACAACATGAGGCTATACTGCTAGCATGGCATCCGTTCTAAGCTGCTAGAGGATAGTTTGTTAAAATGGCAGGTGTGGGGTAATTTGAGCCTAAAGGCCTGTGGGAAGTTGTATTCTTACATTTTATCTCTGAAATGATGTGACATTTTGAATTTTAAGTGTGGTATGATTTAAATATCATGCCACACCATCCAACGCTATTTAATCCAATGGTTCAATTTACCCCTCAGAATAACCCTATTTTTAATACAGACAATATGTCTTTTTTTACAACATATTTATTTAGGTGTCTACGGGCAACAGTATCACCATGTCACAGAAACCCTTGTAAGAATGGTGGTGTATGCCATGATCTTTGGTCTGACTATCTTTGTGAGTGCAAAAGTCCTTTCATTGGAAGAAACTGTGCCAAAGGTAAAAACAAAAATCTGAATATGTAGAATTGATATTTCTCTTGTGAGTTAATAATTAATCTATTCCCATGTTTGTTCCACTTTAAACAGAAATGTCACAGGAGCTTGTATTACGGTTTAATGGCAATGACTACATAGAGTATGCTATCAAGGAGAGATCCAAGAGAGACTATCTGCTAAAGGACTTGCTGGATGATGAAAAACAGGGAAACACCAAAAACCAAACAGCGATTAGCATCAAATTCAAGACTCAAGCTAATGGAGTACTGATGTTTGTTCTCAGACAAACAGGATATAGTATGTTTAAGGTGGGTATAAAATATGTAGCATGTAGATACATAGTTTGTATTCTATGTTTGAAGTGTAAAAGTATTTGTTTCTTCTGTCCTACTCAGATAAAAGACAGAAAGCCTGCATACATTTCTAGAGATATCCTATCAGGACACCTATCAGAATTCATTGTAGACTCTTCAGTGGCTGATGGGATCTGGCATGTCCTCTCCTTGTTCAGCAATGGTCAAAACGTTTTTCTGCATCTTGATGGAAAACCGGTGTTAAACATCACAGACAATAGTATTGATCTCAGTCCTGTTAATGTGGAAAAGATTATTCTTGGTTCAGCCCCAGCAGGATATGTGAAGCTCCAGCAGGCAGGTGAGTTATACAGTAGAAATACCAAATCTTTTTTGCATTGATTTATTACTTCAGCAGAGCTGCAGACACATTTTTTCCTGTCTGCTTAGATAAATAATGCTAAACACAAATTGTATGTGTAAGTATCTTAAAGGAGAACTCCAGCCATTTTTGACCCCTATATCATTTTCCTGAGGGTCACTAAGTATTGGGGGAAGCAAAAACCGTGATTAAAAATGATGCAACCAACCTGGAGTTCTCCCTTGGCTCCCACTGAGTGACACTCAGGAAAGTTATATCAAAAATACATGCTGTTGTGAAGTTATTTAAGCACTGACAAATTATTGTAATATTTTTTAATGCTAGGATTTACTGGATGTGTGCAGTATTTCAACGTGACAGGTTACATTCTGCCAATCAGTGGACACAGTGAGAAGGTGGACATCTGGCTGAGCTCAACCCTCATCCAGTCAAGCTGTAGCTCTTCAGATTACTGCCTCCCCTCATCCTGCACTGAGGACAACATAGCTAGGAGGAATTGTCTGTCTGCACATTGTCAAAACCAGTGGAAGTGTGGACCTGTTGTGCAGAATGGATCCTGCATCTGCTTACATAATATTTCCCACAATGTCTGTGATATGTGCATCTCCACAACCGAGAGCTATGATCGATGCACTGATATGCAGGGCAGCCCACCTCTGTGGCTCATTGCTGTCTTCCTTCCAGTTTTCTCCATTTTGGTTATTATTGTAATGCTTGTTGCCCTTTATAGAATGAGACAACATAATCTTAAGTGCCTTGCAGACAGTTCACCACAGAAAACAGAGCAAGGTGCAGACAATGTGACATTTTGCTTTGATGAGAGCAGAAGGATAACAGATGCTGCAAAGCAAGAGAACCAACATGATCTGCTGAGTTCTGATGAACAGAGGTCAAGTATGAAGCATTATTGCGATGCCAGTTTATCAAATGTTCAGCCAGGGCCAACCAGTGAGCTAGAATACTATGAAATTGGCAGCATCTGTAGTGCACTTCATCCAGATTCAGCCTCACTTCAGCTCAGCTGGCACAAACATTTGTACAGCACAAAGTGTGTGAAAACTGATCCTAAACAGTGGCGAGATTTGAGAATGCTGTTAGCAGGTTTTAGTCAAAGGCACTCCAGTGAAGATAGCACACATAGTCCTATGAATCCTGAAAATGTTGCTTCTCTAAATAAACAGCTGTTGCCCAAGATGGATACTGTGCATGCCCAGAAAAGACATCCATATTACACAAAGAAGTTCCTGCCACCTGAGCCCCTAGAACCCATGCAATATCTCACTTTTGAAGAAATAAGTAAATTAAACACTCCTTTAGAGTCAATTGTGCCACATCAAGCATCCCTAAAGTTTGTACCTGCCAGGTCCACAATAATGATTAATGTTTCATCTGACAGTGAAACAGACAGTACATTTACCTGCTCAGAGTCTGAGTATGGACAGTTTTCTATCATGAGCACCAGGAAATATATAGATAAACAATCAACTCTGTCAGCATACAATATTAGACAACAAAGTATCTTGCCTGTCAATTCATTGTTCAAACACACCTACCAGTCTGCTACAGACCATTTTGAAGCTGAGAGTACTCCCTATGCTACTTTTGAGCAATGGGAAAATATTTTTAATATGAATCTTCCTTTTAGCATGTATGCTCCCATATTTGAGGATATCGCATGCTTACCTGTTGAACCCACTCGTAGCTATGAAGTGCAAAGTGACATAGAGGAAATTATTTGATGGGGATTATGTTGTTTTAGGTTTTGGGACAGATTGAAAACTATCATGTCTTTATGCAGTTATTTTTAATTTACTGGAGAATAATGGACAAACTTGCACATACATAGCAGCTCCATAGTTAGATTGCAAGTGAAGGATATTGTTAGAAAAAAAATAGATCACACAACAAATAACCGAAAATAAGGGGTGCTTCAAACACTTTACTGAAATATATATACATTTTTAATTGGGGTAAGTATTACACAACCAGTGGAAGGGACATAATATGAGAACAAATCAAGATCAAATGTGATAAAATGAAGCATTCTCCTATACCAACCTTACAATAAATGTGCTTTCAAATAAGATAATTAAAGAGAAGTGAATAATAAAGGATATTAGTTGGACTACTTAATGTTGTATTGAAACATAGATAGCAACATTGTGAAATTTAGACTGAAAAACAGAAGGTAAAACTGTTGTTACTGGTCTGCTTAAATGTACTGTGTAAATAAAGAGTGTTAAACTCTACTTGCATGTTTTGAACCACAATGAACAAATGACTAGATAATATGGAAAAATGCCTTCAA
>JANJYP010049412.1:0-17995 GCA_024605115.1 Rastrelliger brachysoma | reverse complement strand
TGAACTGAGCCAAGGTTCAATAAGCTGTTTATGGTGGTCTTGTGTACTCAAGTACGTATGCTTGAGTACGCTTTTTTTTTTGCAATGTTTCAAAAACTATGTGTGTATGCATGTCTTATTCATTACAAAATGCAGCAGCAGGAAGTTTATTATATAGTATTCCTTTCAAGAATTTTGTTACAAAATGTGACAGATTATTACAAAATATAGCGTTATTACATAATGAGATGAAAATGTATTACATTATTACATATTGCACCATTATTTACATAACCACAAGTATTTGCTGGTCTGACCCTACAGAACATGTCATACATATAGATCTCTCATGTCACAAGGTAGAAATCTCAATGTGCCAAGAGCACTCTGCAGTCTGACAAGATGGCTATCAGTATCTATGTTATGTGGCTAAAGAATGGAACATTGCGTTGCAATTATGAAGTTTTACCACAAGAGGGCACTCCTGCACCGCTGAAGTTAATACATTATTCTGTTGTTCCAATGTTTTTGCAGAAGAAATGAAGCAACATAAAACTCAAAGTGCACTGTGATTCATTCAGATGTGCTATAATGGCTGTTTGTTGAGTCACTTACACAGGTAATAACATTTTGTATCACTGTTACATATTTTAACTAGCTCTGGAAATCGATTTCCTCCTTAATGGTAATTAAAATGTATTTATTTAATGTGGGTGACTTGACAAAGCATCTGCACAACAGACTACCTTGGGTGAACTTTTTCCTATGTATTTAAATATGTATTTAGATATAGTTTAGTGGTGTCATTGATACCTTTAGGCTTGGCAGCAGAGAAGATTCCCATGTAGCCTGATGTGAGTTTTTTCTCTCTCAGGATGTTGGAAAGGATCTGATTAGGGCAAGTTCCACTGGTACAATCCATGCAGGTGGCTGTGTCAACATCTACATAAGCAAAATGTAAATGAAATAGGATAAAATGTAGCAAAACAAGTAAATAAGAATCACTTATGTATGTCTATAACTGCTGTTCTTTTGTATATGTTATGAATATTGCACAAAACTGCATGTGTGCAATGTTTTATATTTTTGTAGAGTGTAAGATCTTATACCTTTCTCTGAAATTCGGATGTATGTATTGGTTTTTTTTCAACTTCTTTTTCAACAAGAGGAAAGCTGGTAACAGCTGTGCTGTTTTCCAGCTATTCAATATTTTGTTATTCATTTAGAACAATGTATGGTTATCTGAAATAATGCACACCTTCATAAACAAGTACACTTTGGCCACGCTATAAAGAAAAGGAAAAATAACACTCTAACACTCTTCAGTTTAAAAATATCATCTCAGTCTATAATGATATGGATTTAGTTTTTCTTTCTTTATGACTTTAAACCCACAGCAATGCACAAAGTCTGTTTATGTCAGCAGCTATGTTTATGACAGCAGCAATATAAACATACACACACCTGCCAGGTTTTCCAGGATAAGGTCTGGACGTATGAGGGCAGCATATGGTTCTGTGTATCCCAGCTCCACCCAGTTACTGTGGCTGTAGAAGTCCTATCAGTACATGAAAACTCTTTATAGATACTGTTACAACTATATCTTGATAATTTATGCACACCATAGTCATTCTATCTTCTGTCTGTTTTTCTAACTTTCTCCATGAAAAGCTCTTTCCCTCCACCTCTCTCACCTGCAGTGTATGAAGGACTCTGCCCAGTGTTTCTCTGGCAGCCTGGAAGTTCTCCTGATGAACATTAGCTTTAATAGATGCCATGCCCTGCAATATTAGGCTGCGTCCCTCCAGGAAGGCCTCTGAGTTGAAGTGATGTGGAGCACTGAGGGCATTTTCCACAGGTAAATACTTGAACAGTTTGAAATCATTTAAAACTCTGCAATAGATTCATTAATTTATTGTCATTGTAAGCAGTTGTCTTTCTATCTCCACTCTCCCACCTGTTGGCAAAGTCACGATCCACCAGTCCATTCTGCATGTAGATCTCTTGAAGAGCGGTGGTAAACTTGGCAGCTGATACTTCTCCGGTTGCTGTCGGGCCTAGACAGGCACGGACCAGCTCTTCGGCAGATGAACCCTGCAGTCAGAGGTAAAAGGTTAAAGGTCATGGTTGAAACAAACACAAAATTCAAATTAAATAAATATTGACTGTATTTTTGAGTGTTCTTCTCTTTCCTTTTATGGATTATGTTCATGAATTGAGACGGATGAATATGTTGAAATGAAGGGGTTTGTGTCTATTTTGTGAATATGCATAATAATGTTTGTATTAGTCCTACCGTGGGTTCAAACTCGTGACCTGAATCCTCAACTACCGCCTGACATGTCTCTGTCACTGTCTGTATCAGGGCTGTTCCTGTGATGCTGACATGTGTGGATGCACCACCCCCGATGGGGACAAAGGCCACAGTGGACCCTGATAAGACCAAGACCAGGACTACACCGAGAACTGAAGTCATCATTAGTCTATGGAGAGAGAAATGTGATTAATAATCTATTGAATGATGGAAAAGGACTGTAAGTTCAGTTGCTTTAATTGATATCTCTTGAAGATATATAGGAAGCAGAGTTGGAAAGGTTACTTTAAACATGTATTCTGATACAGTTATTTGTTATGTACCTGTTACTGTAATACCAAATACATCTGGTGCAAAGTTGGCCTTTGTCTATGTAACTAAGAGTTGGAAAAACCAGTGTCACAAGCAATTAGGGTGAAGATATTATCATGTTCTGAGAGTTGGTGTTAACCCCTCCCACTCTCTTCAAATTAATTTCAGCTACTTCAAATTAAAACTGTCCTGACAGCTCTGATGGAGCTCAGGGTTCCTCTATAAATTCTTCTGTATTATAAATCCCACCATATAAACCTGATGTAACAGCTGATATGTAGATGTGCAGCAGGACACAGAAAAAAAGATTCAGTTCAATCCTGTTAATAAAGTTACTTATGTTCAGCTGCTGTATTAAACTGCAGCCAGTTGTTGTGACATACATACTTTTTGAGGAAGGAAGATTGCAGGTGAGAATATTGCGCAATTCACTGTGCTGCAACATTATCAGGCAATCATCTGTGTGAAGTCTTTCTCAGAGTTTTATCTGACTTATTGATCACTGATCATATCTGGCAACCAGTGATCAGTGATAATTATATTTTATTGGAAATGACAAAGGGAAATAAAAATGTCAGGAAGTGACAAGTGATTTTTAGGAGCCTTATTTGTCATTTTCTGAAACAGTATCTTTGTACTCACCTAATGTAAATAAGAATATAGCAGAAAGGGTTCACAGGTAATGACACACATTAAATACACAAATGAGGAATGTGCCACTCCTAACCAAGCCAATTATTACATTTTTTTGCTTTGTCTATTATTTGCTATTCACACAGATTACTTAACCTATTCATCACTAAAGACACACACAGGGCATTTAAATACTCAATAACATAGGACATATTTTTTGTTCAGAAGAACCTACACAAGTAAGCTAGTGTCCCTATTTCTAACTAAGTCAAACACAAAGCTCCTAAATAATGGAGTTACAAACCACAGATTCTTAGGGATTAAGAGGTTAAACACTGAGCTCAATGCCTCTTGGAAAATCACTCCCAGCTCAATGAAAGAAATATTTACAATAAAGTTCAGAAATTGGTGAATAAGCCACAACAGACACTACAAAAAGATATAAAAACAAAATGTAACCAAGATTATATTAAAAATATTAACAGAAATTAAATGTATAATGAAAGTTTTCTTTTTAATTTAATAAACAAAAAACCCCCAACTTTAACATGTGTAAGGCCCTGTAAATAATTTTACACTTAAAAAACATTTGCCATAATATTTTCAATATTATCAAAAATATTGACATAACAAAACATTTTCAGTAATTAAAAATATTTTTTTTTAGTTTTAGGACAAACACTTCAAAAATATAAATTAACATAACATATTACACATTATCATTATCATACCTTGGTGTGTCAAAGCTCTGATGACTCCAGTCACTTTGCAGAAGTAGAAGTGTGGAAATACTAGTACTGATTCCTTATAAACATCAAGGAAACTATAAAAAAAGGCAGTGCTGTAACATCGTTGGGTGCAGTCAACAAGGGAGGTGAGTGGATAAACCACACCTGCACCTGCATTGCTCCCAGGTTATCAGTCTGAGTGATGGTAACATTGGTTATATAACTAATCTTCCATGTGTTTTCCAAGCCACATTTCATTTGATTTGTATGTTGATTCAATAATTCATCAGAATACAAGTCACATAAAATAGAGAAAGCTATTGTTTCATAGGCTACTTGGAAAATTACAAATAAAGTGTTTAAAAAAAAAGAATACAAGTCACATTAATGAGACTTGTGCTTCTTATGTGACTGATGTTTATAGCATGGTGATGTTAATAGGAATGAATGTACAACTCATATGTTGATTATATTATGGTGATGCATTACAATTCTTTTTTTTTTTTAACTGAGTTTGCTGTTAAAAGTGTTTTTTTTAAGGTTCCTGTTATGAAATATATGTTTTTGTTGTTTTACAGCTAATGTTGGTGTAGTTGTCTCACTCTTGCCTGCATTCAAAACTTGAGAACCCATATTGTTGTTTAATGATTAACATTCTTTTTCCTAAGTCATGATGGTAGTGATATTAGAGTATAATCTCTCCATATTAGCTATCGGTCACTAAAAGAAATATGTGACGCCCATAGGTGAAATCAGACGATGACTTTGTTATGGCTCACCCTCAGCAATGACATCTTGCATTATTTTACAGTAAATGTTCTACGAGGATACAAAACATGCTAACAAGAAATTTTAAAATGATCACACTGGTAATAAAACAGCTCAAACAAAGGTGGGGCTAGTTTATATGTAGCACTATAATCATACATCAGTGTTCCATTTTAACAAATGAAAATAAATATATAAAATAAAATAAATAAAACAAAATATAATAAAATGAAAAAAAGCCAACAGTATGGCTATTAAACATTTTGAATATGTTTCAAAACAATTACACTGGCAATAAAACAATTAAAAGAAGTTCAGACATAGGTGTGGCATGTAACTAGTTAATAGTTATATGACTGTAGTCTGGGAAATTTCATATCTCTGTCATGAATAACAGCAGGGGCAAACATTTAACTTCACAGACTAAATATGAAATAAATATTGTCCACAGCTTTACCATCTTTCCTAAATTTGTTGACATTCCAGCTGACTTGTAAATAATATAATTTCTTGCTAAATGTATGACAAACTTTTTGGAAGAAGGTACAGTCATCATTATATAGATGTCGTTATGATACAGTTTAATTGCTTTCTTGTGGAAACACAAGCTTCCAGTATTACATAAGGTCAAAAATGTAAATGAGTTCATAGATTAATGTTTAAACTCAACAACAGCCTAATGCTGCTAACCATGTGCTCTATGAAAAAAAAAACATGTTAAAATACATTTTATTACTATCCTAAATGTCCTGCACTGCAAATAGATAAACGTGAATAAAAACTACCTGAACTGAAAAATAGCATTTGTTATCTCAATATCAAACACTCTATCAGAAGTATGATTAAAATAAAATTAAAAGAAGTATGGCTTGCAAAGGATTCTTTACAAAATATTAAAAATAAACATTTTATTCTTAATTATTTAGTTTGCCCATAATTACTTTAATATTGAGCTCCTGAAATAAATGGACTGTGTATAATAATACTTGCAGTTCCTTATATTTTTAGCCATATTTTTGTTGAGCCTCTTGAATTAAGGCTGAAAATCTGAACTTCAATCACATCTTGATTGTTTCATTCCTATGGTGGTGTTTTACAGAGTCAAAGTTACAAAAACTGTGTTCCTGTCCAAATATTTATTGTACACAGACCAATTTTTTATTGTGCCAGACCATCCTGATAAAGGCAGTGGAGCCTTTGTGTTTTTACCTTATAACTTATGTAAGTTTGGGTGTATATCGCTTGGTTACACAAACTCTCTTCTCTTACAAAATCCCCTTATTGCTAAACCCAGGGTATGATTTGTAGGGGGAAAGTGGGGATTATAGCACCTTACCTTTTTCGAGTCTTCCTGTCGTCGCTATCTTTAAACAAATGATATCAATGTAACGCAAATTCAGTAGAGAAGAAATGTGTCACCGTTCTGAACTATGATACATTTTCATACAACTCATACAGCTACCCACACTTCTTCCACTCAACCAAATAATGCATGACCAACTTGAGGGTATGATTGTTTGGCAGAATAAAACACCTATTCTCCAACTTTTGTTTCACAATAATTTAATTTTTTTTTTTTTTTTTTTGTTAGAATATTATTCTCCTTCCCCTGGGTAAATATGTGGTCGTAATACACCATTGTATACTAATAATATGTTTACTGGGAAAAAAGTGCTAACATCATTAACTGTAAATTCAGTTGTGATTATGACTTGGCAAATAACGGTAATCAGCTTTCAGAAAGCATGTAATGAACTTAAATGGATACAGAGCAGAAATGTAGTGCAGGATTTGCTTTATTTGAACTTTTAAACAAACAGAATGAAGCAAGCATTGTCTGACAGTAAAAGAAATATTACAAATTAAAGTAATGCCCTCAGATAATGATGCATGACACATCTAATTTGTATCTAGTCCATGTTGTAGATAATCTGGATTTAATTAGTATGTTTAAATTGGCAATGTCTACCTTTAGATTCTTCCAACCAGTCCATTATGATGATGGCAAAGAAATTGAAGTTTAATTTGTCTGCTAAAGTAATTTAAAAGTAGATTTTAATATGTCAACAGCAGCTTCTGTCCTGTAACATTGTTTTAGTCTGGACAGTCAATAAACTCTGTTTTCATAGTTTTTAATGGAACTGATGAAGTAGGCTACTATCAAGAAAACTGTTAGTAACAAGGTGTTGGCTACACTGATCCTTCTAAATTATTTGTTTGATTCAGGACTAATATATAGTCTAGCAATACCATTTTATATTAAATCATATTGTGGGATCCATCCTACTTTCCCACAGGTTCACTATTGTCTGATGATAATGGACTAACTGCCCCTTTAATATTCAGTCATCCAGAGAAAATACTTTTTATATAATATTGAATATTTTGTATTTTTTTCCCTTTCAAACATGAGCATTAGCCACATAACAGTTGTACTATGTACAATGCCAAAGTGTATTACAGAATATAACATTTATAATTATATTATGTATAATTTTTTTTTCGTAGAAGTTAATTTACATGCATAAAACAAGGAAACTGCTTTATGTTCAGATTGTGTGTTCTTGTTTCCCACGCAGATGGCATAACTTGCCTCAAAGCGCAATACACATTTCAGCACTTCTGAAGAAAAGTTACCTAAGAATGTGAAAATTGTGAAACTTTTCCAATGAAGAAAAGACATCCATAAACATAGTATGAATATATATACTTTATACACTGTAAGACTATATGAGGATGTTTTCTGCTATTTTTATTTTAGACAAAGAATAAGGTTAAATTTCAATTTTTATTGAAACAAGTCTTATTTTTTTTTACTTCCCTAAATCACTTTCTGCGGCGGCGTCCAACAATGCCGATAAAAATACAAATACAAACACAAATACAAATAACAACCACCAGCAGGATAAGCCACACAGACAAAGTCAGAGAAGAACGGCCAGCAGAACTTACAATAGAGTGATAGCACTTGGCCACGTTGCCAACTTTATCAACAGCTTTAAATTCAACAATCTGTGAGCAGCAGGAGGCGTGGTATTTCAACTGGACAATGGGCGATCTCAGGGATGTATATGAGAGGATTCCATCTCCTTGACTGAGGGAAATGTTCTGTATCCCAGTACCATTTCCATCTGTGAGGTTGGCTGATAGCTCCCACTGGAAAGGTTTACACTGAGATACATCTTTGGGACAATCATCAGCCAGTACACTAACCACTTCACACTGAGGCGGAATAAAATCTGTCATCTGCAGAGAAGAGAGAAAGAATGATGGTGAATGTATGCATGAATCTCAGTGATTGATGTGATTGGAACATAACACTGCTACATGTGAATGAGAATTGGCCTTGTTACCCTGGTACCAAAATATACAGTTAGTATTCAATTCTTTATCAGTGCTCATGTTATCTTAGCAGAAGATACCCATCACCAGTAGAAAATGTTCCTCCATAATGGAAGCACATTGATTTAAATAATTTAGAGTAATAAAGGATGGATTAGCAATGTCTTAATCCCTAAGAATCTGCTGTTTGCCACTCCCTTATTTAAGAACTTGGTGTTTGACTTGAATTTAGTTTAACTAGAAATAATGATGCTAGCTTACTAGAGTAGCTTCTTCTGAACAAAAAAAATGTCCTGTGTCTATGTTCTTGAGTGTTTGTCTGCCCTATGTTGTGTGTCTCCAGTGACGCACAGGTTTAATGTAACCAGACCAATAGTAGTTGATATTGATACATGAGATTTAAGAAGACTAGACTAGACTTTACCTGTTCACCTCTACAACAGACATGAGATTCTAAGAAATCAAAGCTCTTCAAGCTCTTACTACAAAGACCAATACCAACAGGCACAGTCACAGAGGTAGAGGCAGAGTCAGAGTAGGAGGGCCAGCAGAACTTACAATGGAGTGATAGCACTTGCCCACATTGCCAACTTTATCAACAGCTATAAACTCAACAATCTGTGAGCAGCAGGAAGCGTTGTAGTTCGCCTGGACGATGGGAGAGCTCAGGGATGTGTATGAGAGAGTTCCATCGCCTTGACGCAAGAAAATTCTCTGTATCCCCGTGCCGTTTCCATCTGTAAGGTTGGCTGATAGCTTCCACTGGAAAGGTTTACACTGAGATACATCTTTGGGACAATCATCAGCCAGTACACTAACCACTTCACACAGAGGCTGAAAAAAATCTGTAATCTGATAAAAACAGAGAAAGAAAGATGGTGAATGTATGCATGAATCTCAGTGATTTTTTTTTGTAAGTGGAACACAAAACTTCAATTTAGATCTGAAGGTTTCTTATGTGCATCTATAATAGTCATTTTTGTGGCTATCTTTGTAGCTATGTGTTTAAATCTGTCCAACCTGAATGAGAATTGCCTGGTTACCTTGGTAACAACAGAAATCTTAAGAACAGCGTAATTAGAGTCAACGCCACTGGACGATTTGACTTCCAGAGTCAGGGTGATGTCAGTGCCCGATGGTGTGTCAGCAGGTGGCGTAATAGTCAAAGTATCATTAACGTATTCTCCGGTTGTCAAATCAAGGCTGTCAAGAGAAGAAATGAAAATACACTGGTTGCATGAAATTATTATGAGCATGCCACACATTTGATTTTGCTTGAAATATTGTATTCAGGGCATTTTTTACAGATTTACTTGGACCTTTAAGTGACTGGTTGTGTTGTACTATGCATGGTTGCTTTACCCTAAGCTACAGAGAGAAGTAATTGATCTTTAACATTGATAGGGACATTTAACAAAGTTTGAAATAAAGAATTGCTATTAGACGTCTCCCCTCACTGGAGTGGGTAGGACATTGGGAAGTTTCTGTCATTTCTGGCGCTGATGAGGTATTGACCACTAGAGCCCTGGGTCATGACACTGAAAGGGAGTTTGAAGGTGTTCCCTGGCTCCACACTGCTGTCCACCATAGTCTACAAGGGAAAATGGTAGAGATGAAATCAATTTAATCTTTGATAGTTCAAGCCAAGGTCTTCAAGTGTTATTCTAATTCAATGTGTAATTTTTATAATGAACAGGACAAAAACTGTGGGGATAGGTACATGAGATGTGAAGACGAAGTGAAAAGACTGACCTGGATGTTCACTTTGGAGACAGACATGTGGGTGGTAGACTGTCTTTCAAATGTACTGTTTGACTCTTTGTCAGTTCCTTTCACAATGACCACAAACTCCCCCTCAGGGACCACATCAACAGTCACCAGCATGTCTCCCTTGCACATGTCAGTAGTTGTGCCATTGCTAACAGCCTCAGTACCAGACGCAGTTACCAGGCCAACTTCTCCAATAGTAATTGAGGATGGGCCTTTTCTACCCAACACAGAGAGCATCAGCTTGGCTGGCTGGCCTGGTTGTCCAAAGTAGAGAAGAAAAGAAGCAATGTAGGAGGAAAAACAAAAAAGAAAGCTATTTTCTTGGATAAAGTCATTGATTTTTACAGTAATCATTGTGATTTCAAGTATTGGTGGTGAAACTATACCAGAATCCACCATCAAATGTGGATTGTGTTAACAACTAATAGCCTGGTTGTGATTTTTGTCCTGTCTTTGACCATATCATAACAAGAAACCTGGATTCATATCCATTTTCATTATTTGAACAGTATTCTGAATTCTAATCAACTCTGTGCAGACACGTGGCATATGGCATTTACATGCAACACCATAGACTGTAAATAATATGCATGTAACACACATGATGTCACTCATTGGTTTGGGGGTCTCATTTGAAGATCATCCTATTCATCTCATTACTTTTTTGGTCAACAGTATTTTTCCTCTACTGGTTAAAGTCTAGCTTATTGTTCATTTAAACTTACATCAATTTATTTTTACTTATGGATTACTGGTTAAAAATGAACATTAACAACCATTAACAAATCAAAGAATATGATTAGATGACATTACATTGACATTTTAAGAAGTTAGAACAGTTGTGGTATGGTGACATCTGCTTTTGATGAAACTTGTCAAGCAATTTACAGGACTTTTTTTTTTTTTCATTGTAACAAGACTACTTATACACAATCATTTGGATGCATTTTATTTATTTTTTTTATTAAAATTTTGACAAATGCTGTGCGGGTGGAAAAAGTTAACAAAATATAATTATATTAGAAAAAATATATATCCCTACTTGCAGATGTCACCTATCACTAAAGGTGGATCTAGGCAAGGCTTACATGCCATAGGTTACAATGACAATGAATTTCATTGAAATTTACAAAGATGTCCATGGCATGTATGACTGATAAATACATATGCTAACATTGTTTTATTATGCTGTTCAGTCAATGTGATACTGTTAGCATGTACTGTACCTGCCTGTGGACGTCCACTGAGTTTTGCATAACCTGGGTGAGGTCCTTGGAAGCTCTCCACAAAGTCATAGATAAAGGTGATAGTACTCTGACCTGGAAATGCATGTACGACTGATGAATACACACCAAAAGAAGAACTTGAGGTACTTTTATAAGACCTGATTTAAAGCTTCTTTGAACTGAAATTCTACTATTTGGTATTTTGAATCAGAACCACTATCAATATAGACATTTTGCATGGAACTAAAGACGATGTGAATAAATGTGAAGCATAATACTGATCAGAAGCCATTTTGAATGTCTGATTAAGTGTGAATATGGGCTCAGATTACCTTAAATTAAGGCAGATGTATGTGTATATATATGACACAATTTAAAAATCCCTTTTGTTTAGGTAGGGAATTGTGTGATAATCAGATCATGAGTAAAGTATCTAACCTGTGACTTTAACTGTGTATGGTTGATTTGAGTTGATGTTGATCATCCAGGTTCCTGCCATCTTGTCATCATTAAGACGGATTCTCCTCAAGTTTCCTACTGTCTGAATGGTTCCCAGCTTACCACTGGCCTCACTGTGGCCCTGGCTTACACCTGGAATTTGGAAGGATGCATCATTAGTTATAAAGTTGTTTCACAGTAGTATTCTCAGAAACAGCAACTGATTGCTGCAATGGAGTTAGTACATTACCTGCAGGGTTAGTCAGTGTGAAAGTGATGGATTCTCCTGTGATGTAGATGGTGATGTTTTTCAGAGATTCGTCCAACTTGAAGGGGAAGGTCTCCTGCTTCCCAGGGTTCCTTTCTTGCTGAAGAACTGTCACCTGATAAAGGGACAAGTAATCAACAATATGGTTGAAGCATTTCAGGGCTGGTACAAGTGTGCATTGAACATACTGAAACTGAATCTTAACTGCACAGTCTTACCAGAGCAGAAGTGGAGGTGTCAAGAATGATGTCTGTGGCCTGAGACAACTGCTTCTTGGACACCTGAATCATCAGACCTCCAGACGCCAAAGCCAATTCATTGTAGTCATTAGAGGAAGCAGCTCTGATGGAACGACGGCGCCTTTTGAAGAATGCAGTAATGAGGAATGATACCTGTAGCAGAGTCAATGGGAAGATTATACCCGGACCTCTCAAATTAGTAAGTGATGATGGGACACAACAAGATGCCAATACTTACTGTTGACTTGGTGCTCCTGATGAGAGCATTAATAGTATCCTTGAGCTCGATGTCTTTGGCCGGAGCATCAGTGAAAACATAGATTTGGGAAGAGGCAGGGGCACCAGTGAGAGCCAGCTGGAAATATAAAAATAATGATGATCTTTTTTCCTTTGTCAGACAGCCTACAACACATCTTCAAAAAAATCCAAGAAAGTATATTACTGTACTAAATGATTTTATCACCTGTAGTCCTGATAGGCACATCTCTGGTGTATCACCACCTCCATGTGCTGAGAGTGTAGAGATTTTTTTTTTCATCTTATCAGGGTCTGTTGTTCTGAACAAAGGACCAAACCCTACATACAGAACATAAAAGGCTAAATGCTAGTACATCATTCTGGTTGAAAGTATTCACCTTACAGAACCATTGAGACCATGTACTGCATGATTCGCTATAGGCCCCTATGCAGTTAAATTTGATAAATCTACTTTACATTACCGGGGTAGTTTTATAAATTCATGAAAATGTGCAGTTTTTCTGACACCCACAAATAAGATTTAATCTCCCGGAAACTGGAGCAAATGAGCAGGAGCAACTTTGTGTGACTGTGTAATGTGCCCCCCTCCTGACTGATTGAGACAATTAAACCCCCCCCCACCACCACCACCACCACCTGGAATCTAGCAACATCAATGATTTCTTAGTGGAGTTCTTACCAGGGTCATTGAAGGTCACCAGAATGTACTCAGATGGTTCGTCTTGTGTTCCTTTTTTACTATCAATGATTTCATAAACAACAGATCTGGCTTCAGCTATGTCATCTGACATACTGCCAGTGGTGTCAATAACAAAACACACAGCAGAGGAACGGGTGATTCCCATCATTCTGTGAGAGACATAAAATATTAAAGTCAGGTTAAACTTAATTTGGGTTGGGAAATTGTTTATTTCCATCATATAGTATAATTCTTTATTTTGTTTCTACATAGCAAAATTTTTTTTCCACCTGTGATGATTTACCTCAGGAAGTCATTGTCCCCTACAGCCAGTCGGATGTCCTCCAGCAGCTCAAGGCTAGCAGCTGTGGCTATATTTACAGCAGCATCATGGAGGGCCATATTGTCTGAGCGACGTTCATCTTTGCTGATGCCTCCACGAGGAATTTCTGTGCTAGTCAGGTCAGCTGCACCTCCATGGCTACACTTACCTGTTACAGGACAGAGGGGACAGGTTGAACTGAGACATGGTTCAAAAAGCTGGTTCAAAAAGCTTGTGCTTGCAAAGTACACACGTATGCCTTTTTTCCTTGATAAGGCATCTGTACCACCACAAGTCTACTGTTGGTAATCACAAGCCTGACTTAATCCCCTGTTGTCATTGATACCTTTAGGCTTGGCAGCAGAGAAGATTCCCATGTAGCCTGATGTGAGTTTTCTCTCTCTCAAGATGTTGGGAAGGATGGGATTAGGGCAAGTTCTCCTGGCACAGTCTCTGCAGGTGGGTGTGTCAACATCTACATAAGCAAAATGTAAAGAAGATGCAAAATAAAATGTAGCAAAATAAATAAATAAGCATCATTTGCATTATATTGATAACAGCTGTTCTTCTGTATAAGTTGGGAATAATGCACAAAGCTGCATGAGTGGCGTATTTTATATTTCGTAACAGTATGACCAGAGTGTAAAATCCTACCATTCTTTGACATGAAGATAAGTGTATAAATTTGGCGGCTTTAACAAGAAGGAGGCAACTGTTAAAAGTGGTGCGGTTTATATGGCTCTTTAAGGACTTTGTTATTCATATAGAACAGCATCTGGTTATCTGAAATAATGCACACCACAGAGCATTATTCCGATACTCTCAAGTACTCTTTGGCCATGTTTTAAAGAAGTAAAATAATACTCTGAGCCTACAGTAACATGGATGTTGTCTTTGTGAATTTAAACCCACCACAATGCAACATAAACACACACACCTGCCAGGTTTTCCAGGATAAGATCTGGACGTATGAGGGCAGCATATGGATCTGTGTATCCCAGCTCCACCCAGTTACTGTGGCTGTAGAAGTCCTATCAGTACACGGAAATGCTTTATACACACTGTTATGACTATATTTTGATTATTTATGCACACAATCAACCTTTCCTTCAACTTTAAGTCATTCTGTCTTCTATCTTTTATTCTAACTTTCTCCATGAAAAGCTCTTTCCCTCCACGTCTCTCACCTGCAGTGTATGAAGGACTCTGCCCAGTGTTTCTCTGGCAGCCTTGAAGTTCTCTTGATGAACATTAGCTTTAATAGATGCCATGCCCTGCAATATTAGGCTGCGTCCCTCCAGGAAGGCCTCTGAATGGAAGTGATGTGGGGCACTGAGAAATTTTCCACAGGTAAATACTTGAACAGTTTGAAATCATTTAAAACTCTGTAATAGATTTATTAATTTATTGTCATTATTAACATATTGTGAGCTGTTATCTTTCTGTCTCCCCTCTCCCACCTGTTGGCAAAGTCATGGTCCACCAGTCCATTCTGTGTGTAGATCTCTTGAAGAGAGGTGGTAAACTTGGCAGCTGATACTTCTCCTTTTGCTGTCGGGCCTAGACAGGCACGGACCAGCTCCTCAGGAGATGAACCCTGCAGTCAGAGGGAAAAGGTTAAAGGTCACAGTTGAACACAAAATTCTTATTAAATCAGTGTCTGTGTATGTTTAGCTGTTTTAATTCTCTCTCTTGTTTTATGTTTCAAAAATAATATTGTATGTTTACTTTTTTATGTTCTCTTCTTACAGTATATGTAAAGCCCTGGGAGTTGCCCTGTTGCTGAAATGTGCTATACAAATACATTTGCCTTGCCTTGCTCTCCTCTCTTGTCTTTTATGGCATATGTTTATATTAAGGCCGAACCCTAGGCTGAATTGAAACAGATGAAAATGTTGAAATGAGGGTGGGTGTGTTTATTTTGTGAGTGTACGTGATAACAATTGTGCTGTATGTTCATTTTTATCTTCCAATCTTACCGTGGGTTCAAACTCATGACCTGCCGCCTCAGCCACCGCCCAACATGTCTCAGTCACTATATCTAACAGGGCCCTTTCTGTGATGCTGACATGTGTGGATGCACAACCCCCAGTGGGAACGAAGGCCACAGTGGACCCTGATAAGATCAAGACCAGGACTACACCCAGCACTGACGTCATTATTAGTCTATGGAGAGAGAAACATGATTAATCATCAATGAAACTGTAAGTTCACCTGCTTTAATTGATGTACCTGGAAGAGATAAAGAAAGCAGGGTAAGGAGATTTACTTTAAAAATATCTTCTGACAGTTACCAGTTAACGTGTTAACCTGTAACTTGATTACTTCCCGTTACTTCAGGATTACTGAAATACCAAATATACAATAATAAAAGACTTAATGCAAAATTGGCCCTTTTCTATGCAACTAAGGCACCATTTACATTACATGGATATCTTGGAAAACAATGACATGTCCCTCTGTTTCTGCCTTTTATTTCCTACAGATGGAGAATAAGCCTCTGGAATTCTCTCTGGAAACTTTTTCAATTTTGGAAAACTTTGTTTGCACATTTGCATGTAAACCAAGAAAAACAGACTTTTAGGCAGCTGACGAAAAATGCACCTGCACCAAAAGTGTGAGCTATGTTTACATTTTTATTTGGCTATGGTGATCATGGTGATTCGTTGCTGTTATTGGTATTTTGCAGATTCTGATTGTCTAACATGGGCTTGAGCTTTTACAATTGAACTACTGAAGGGTTTTTTAAGAACAACTATGTGAGGCACCACTCAACACTGTCACCAGTAAAACTGAAACACAGTGTCTACCTCTGTAGCCGCTTACTGGCAGAGCAACTCTGTCTCCCGTTCATTGTTCAGAGCTTTCACATAAATAAATAAAGTGGCCATCAGAGAGCAGTGACGAGAAATGACAGGCAGCGTTAGCCTCTCATCTGTAGGCGGAGCTGGGTCCTCTGTGTGCATCAGAGATAGAGTCACAGGTGGAGAGTTGTCACAAAGAAAGAAAGAAGATAACATCTCAGCCTTTATCTTATTGTAAGCTATATTGATATAGCTTCAACACTAAATATATCACTCATCCCTAAAGCAATGCTATGTATAGACATGTTCAGCTCACTGAGAGACTGGCAGTATAAATTAGACACATTCTGTATCAATAATAGGGAACACTGCTGTATGTTTATAGATGTCTGGCTCACTAGACATGTTTCACAATTTTTCACATTTCTGAAACTTTTCTTCAGAAGTGTTGAAATGAGTATTGAGGTTTGAGGCATGTGAACAAATTATATTGTCTTACATGTCTGTATTTATAGCTTTAAGTGGAAATCTCTTTCTCTCTCTCTCTCTCTCTCTCTCTCTCTCTCTCTCTCTCTCTCTCACACACACACACACACACACACACACACACACACACACACACACACACACACACACACACACACACACACACACACACACACACACACACACACACACACACACAGGTTGTCAAAAAGTCGTCATTAAGTTGAAGCTGAAGAAAGTCCCATCCCATTTTCTATTCACACAGATAACTTAAAGTGATGACGTAAATAGATATTTACTGAAAAATGTCAAATCTAAGTTTTATGTGTTCCTCAGTAATTAACTAGTTGAACTTCGACAATCACTTCTGCTTTCCTTCTTTCAGAACTAAAATATGGGCATTAGTCTTTTTTTGATGGTTTGTTTCAAATTTATTAACTGGTAAAAAAAAATGTTCCTGTGTTTTGTGGCTGTGTTATCATCATTCATACCAACCAACTACAACCACCAGTTAAATTACTAAAGCACAAATATTTTTTAATAAATATAACTCTGAGTGCACCAGAATGATGCACTTGACTTAAGAATGTACAAAGTTTTCTTCCACTCTGAGGGAAACACTGCATCAAAGAATTTATTATATCAAATTACAAATATATCACACAACCTATTTATGTGATATAGGATTATTCTATTGAATCAAAATAACTAAAATAACTTTTCTCATAATATAAATTTGAGTAACCTGCATGCCATGTACTCATCTTTTTCAGTCCTTACCCATTTGCATCCCTGCATTCAGAAAATCACACCCACCTCATTGAAAGCAGTATTTACAATAAAGTTCTGAAATTTGTCAAATAAACTGCAACAGACACTACAACAAGCTATGTATAAAAACAAAATATAACCCAAAACACATGTAAAGTATTAAAAGACTATTTTAGAAAATGTAAAATGGAAATTTTGATTTTAATTTAATGAATAAAAATCTTTAACTTTAACATGTATAAACCCTGTAAATAAATCTACATTAAAATTATTTGATATAATCTTCTCAATATGACCAAAAAAATTTTTTTTTCAGTATTTAACGCTTCAAAAAAATCAAAATGATCATACCTTTATGTTTTCTTAGCTCTGACGAGTCACTTTGCAGAAGTGTAGAAATTGCAGTGCTGCTACCTTTTAAATAACAAGGAAACCATTAACAAAGGCAGTGTCATGACATCACTGCATGCAGATAACAAGGTATATCTCTGACCTTTCAGTTTAACCCCTGTATTGTCTTCCCATTCCCATTTCCTAAGCACCCTTTGCCCTCCTCTATAAAGCATGAAGTGTAAAATTATCATCAAGTTTTGCTTTTGTTTTTTTTTTTGTTTCACCTTTTTAGTGAACTTATTTGCAACACATTAACATATGTATA
>JANJYP010049407.1:0-14162 GCA_024605115.1 Rastrelliger brachysoma | reverse complement strand
ACATTGGTTAAGGTATCTCATTTGCAGCACATACTGTAGCTACACCTACACACACCCAGCTTCCTGTATACAGCACAGCATCATAGGCTTTATTCACACTAGTATAATGTATTCCTTTGTCTATTTGTTGTCTGATTTTGTATTCTGGATCAACTTTTTTTTGAATAATGTCTTCAACTATTTTACAATATTCCTTATTTTGTGTGTAGCTCCAATAGTGTGGAGATAAATTACACTCATTTTCTTCATTAGAAAAATATTGAAACCGAAAGTCCCAAGTTTTGATACTGAAATATGAAAAATAAAAGAAAGCATTTTAAGACCAAAACCGCAATTGATTATTTTATTTTGAATAAATTCTCAAAATTCTCTCGTTATACAGTTTTAAATCTTCTTTTTCAGTCTCTTTCTTTCAGAGTGTGAATGCAGTGATGCTACAAGGTCATTTCTCTACAAAAAAGAAAAAGTAGATCAAACTGTTTTAGAAGATTATTTTGTGTGTAGTTCTTTTCAGATTGGAGCTAAATCAAGGTTGTATGTTTTCTTCATCCAAAAAAAAACTGAAAAAATAAGACTTGAAACTGTCAAAAGAAAAATGATTTGAATAAAAATAACTGTTTTATTTGTAAAAATCTGTATATTTCAAATAAAAATGCATGTATTTATTTATTAATAATCTTCTAAAATAGTTTGATCTAGTTTTTTTTTTTCATTTTTGTAGAGAAATTACCTTTATTTGGATCCGAAACATCTTTTTGTGCTATTATTTTTCTTTTTTTTAGTTTAAACACAGCATGGGCACCGAGGTAGTCGAGTGGTTTGCGCACATACCACATGTGCAGCCAACCACAGTTCGAATCCGGCTGCAGGTCTTTTGCTGCAAGTCACATTCCCTCTCTTGCCCATGATTTCCTAACTGTTAAATAAAGATGTCTATGCCTGGGAAAAAAAAACAACTACAGGTAGGCATCACTACCTGTTGTCACACTCTCACACTCTCTGGAAGAAAGACTGTATTTGAAATTGTATGAAGAAAAAGGATTTGGAAGACTGTCCTGTGTTGACGGTGCTGCTGCTTCACTGTTCACTCCCTGCTCACTGCAACAACATCCTGCCTGACATGTCAAGTCTCAGTGTTTACCCATAAGATTTGCTGCTTTTTGATTGTCATCTGTGAAAACTGTGATTTAAAAAAAGAGAGAGAGAGAGAAAAAAAGAGTGCATGATGCTCATAGTTCAGTAATAAAACCTCAGCGCGCTCAGGAGCATCTCGTACTGGACAGCGAGGTTCAACCGGTGCCTGGAGCCTGGTGTCAGCGCAGCGAGCAGGNCTTCACTGTTCACTCCCTGCTCACTGCAACAACATCCTGCCTTACATGTCAAGTCTCAGTGTTTACCCATAAGATTTACTGCTTTTTGATTGTCATCTGTGAAAACATCAAGAGATTTAAAAAAAGAGAGAGAGAGAAAAAAAAGAGTGCATGATGCTCATAGTTCAGTAATAAAACCTCAGCGCGCTCAGGAGCGTCTCATACTGGACAGCGAGGTTCAACCGGTGCCTGGAGCCTGGTGTCAGCGCAGCGAGCAGAAACCAAGTCCAATTGCTCTGCGACACTCTGCCCTCACTTTAATCAGCCTCCTCTACTTCCATTTCCTTTTCCCAGTTAGTTTGTAGTGAGGTCACTTTCAAGACAAGGTCAACACTCAGTTTGTAAAAAAAAAAAAAAAAGAGTTACCAGCCTGTCATGTTATTCTGCACTGCCAAAAAACTAGTACAATGATTGGACCGCTACAATGACAAAATGAGATTCTCTTCTTCTGCACTGATGATTGAAGTCATTCATGTTTAGGGGTCAGTCTTAGTGTACAGTCATATTTGTTTGAAATAGTTGTGTCAAGTGTTCAAGTATGCGTGAAGGAGTTTAGTTACATCACTTTCAGCACTGAAAGTCAAAGTTTGTAGGCCAACATGGATGATTTGATTCTATTTTTGAGATTTTGAATGTCCCCCTATAGCAAGATCAATAAAGTATTAAAGTAATCTAAACAGTGGTGGTGATTCCTCTATTATCAATTACAGTAAACTACCACATAAACAGATGGCATAAGGCAATGAGAGATGAGTTAACAGAGCGACAGTCAAACATGAAGAGATGGAGTACAACACATAGTGGAAAAACGGAGAGACAACAGCTGACATCACAGCTTCATAACAGCCTTGTGTCACTTACTGTATACACACACACAAACACACAGTTAATACTGAGAGCTAACAGTGGAAACACTTCCCCCATCAGTAATATGAAAGTCACATGCTTCCTCTTCATCATCATTTACTGAATCTGTTTCCATTAAACATTTTGTTTTTAGTGATACGTTCATTTTGCGTCTCATCCATGCAAAAAAAAAAAAAAAATGACACTGCACCATTAATGTCCAATACTCTACAATGTTAGTGTTTTATGTACATTACTAATTATACATTCCACTGCTAATTTCTACATATAATATACATATATTAATCACATTAATCTGTGCAATAAGAACATAATCTCTGGTATATTACTCATGAATCACTCTTCTAAACAATGTAAAAAAAATTTTTTTTAAAAATCACATTATCTTTATTATATATCTTTTACTATTATTGTTGTTCTTCTTATACTTTTTTATTACTGCCTTCTATTTCAGTCCACTTGCTGCTGTTATGATGTAAGTTTCCTCCATTATGGGGTTAATAAAATAAATATCTTACATTATTTTCTAACATATTTATGCGTTACATGTCCATCTTTTTTCTTATGTGTAAAAGAAAAACTAAAAAGGATGAATGGAAGCTTATTTATGAATATATATGGCTGTAGTCACTATGTGTAAAAATGTGAGAAGCATGTGTGCAGCATAGGATATGACATCACATCTATCTATCACATGTCCCACTCAACAGCCAATAGAAATCCACCTTACTGTTTCCTTACTGACATGCTCCCTTTCATTTAAAATTCAACTCATGAGGAAAATAAAAGTGATCTTGAATAGGAATACGTGTAAATCATCATCATCAACATCATCATCTACCATGCAGGGCCTCCCACCACAATAAGGACTGATTGTATATATGTATGTACAGTACAGTGGCCAGTAACTAAACATGTCATCCCCCTAAAGACTCCATCCTAACGCACACACAAGCTCTAACATCCATGTCTCTAGCACAGAAACACTGACACACTACCAACATCTGTGCTTCCTTGTCTATATAGAAACCATCAGATGCATCCCTTATGGCCTCCCATCCCCCTCATCCCTGCCTCTCCTCCTTTCCTCTCCTCTCTTCCTCTTATCAGTGTGTGAGGCTGTAGCATGCGGCAGTAAAAACAAAAAAAGCAGAGAGAAAAAACCACACACACACACATACACACAGTGTGAAAAAGAGGGAATCCCTCCTTGTTTTTTTTACCTTTCAACGTAGGGAGTGATGTGGGACTGTGATTCAGCTGGGATGTTGCTGCTCCTCAGCCTCGGCTAACAACATCATATGACCATGTACCACCTGCTCCTGCTTGCCGGGTCATATGACCAGATTAGAGGCCGGGGAAGAGATGGCTGGGAGTTGTAGTCAGGAAGATGCATGGATGGAGCTGGAAGAGATGGAGATGTGGATGGTGATGTGGTTAAAACAGAAAAAGAAAATGAGAAGTGATGCGGTGAACACAGGTGATTCTAAACTAGTGTATCAATGAGTTTAAGATATTTCAATATATTAAAAAAAGTGGCACATTGACATTACTGACATATTATATATGAATCTAAACATATTGTAATGAGGTGAATGTGATTCCTTATTATACTGTATGTGCTGATTATTTTAACTATTTACTTAGCATTTACTAAAAGGAGCATAAAATGAGCAGCTTAACCCTTAAACACACAAGTATGGAAAATGATATGTGAAAATTAGTCTATTTACTTCGCTGTTATTAATTATTTCATTTGCACATAGGTAAACATCTCTGCAAACATTTCTTAAAAATATTAAGATTTTATAAGTTATGTCTCCACCAGGATATGTTGACACTCTTAAGGTATAATAAGTGTAGGCCTACTGTATGAATGCATAACTGGTGCATGTTACCTGTTTAAGGGTTAATAAGGGTTCATATGGATACAGCTGTAGATGTTATAATAATACATGTAACTTCCATTTGAAACACAAACATCCAACAATCCATTTTAAAACAAATCATTATTTTACATAGTACTCTCATGTCGTAGTGTAGTCTAACTTGAAAAATGGTGGGGCGTGACTGTGGTCTTGTAATGAGAGATGCTCTTTAGTGAAAAAAAAAGGTTGTACATGTTAACTCACAACAACTGAGGCTATACAGCTTGACTGCTAACAACAACAACATGTGGTTCAACTCTTCTTCTCTTGTTAAATTATCTGCACATAGTACATCATGGATAATCAAACTACTTACAACAATGTCAATATTGTTACCTTCTAACTTTTAGCCAAATAACACACACTATGTAAATAAAATGTCTAATTTCCTTTTAACTACCTATTTCACATATATCAGATTAACTGTCTGACATGAATTATTAACTTATGAATTGTTGTGCAATAAAATTAGCTTTGTACTTTGTTTTCTTTTATGATAATTTCATGTTTTGTTTGCAGTTTTTTTTTTAAATTAATGAATCATCCTCTAACATTTTGTTTTCTGTAAAGTTGCCGTGTGTATGAAATGCACTATATAAAGTTGCCTTGCCTTTAAAAGCACTCAAGGACAACTTACAAACACAAAATAAAAAAGAAATGCAAAAAAACAAAAAAAAAACAAAACATTTATATGGTTTAACATAAAGGAAAAAAGCACAACAGCACAACACCATCCTCACAACAGAAGAAAAATAATATATTTTTACACATCTTAGTCCCTTCATTTCTGTAATAATGCAAATAATGCAACAACTTCTGACCTCACTACTTACTGGTCATACACAGAAAGGCAGTCAATGAAAAAAAAAGGTAATCCAAATATCCACAAAGTCCAAAAAATCAGGCAGGTACGCATGAGAATCAAAAAGGTTGGATAACATTTTTACATTAAAGAGACACTGAACTAGAGCAAACATGTTGAAACAGAGCAGGCCCGATTAGTACACAAAGGACAGGTGTGTGGGGATTTGGAGGGAAACTCAGGTAACAGGAAGTAATTAGGGAAAACAGGAAGAATCAAAACGAGGGTACCTGGGTTTCAAAATAAAAACAGGAAGTAGGTACATAACATCAACACAAGTTTGACAGGAACCATTACAATAAAATGCAGTGGGATGTATTTTATTATGCTTTATGGTAGAACATGTTCCATTTAGATCATAATTACAGTATTTTTTTATTTTTTTTGGATCGATGAATATGAATCTGAGCAAACCTGAGATTCATATAACCTGACCTGAAAACCAAAACCAAAAACTCCTACAGTATCTATTATTTCAATTATTCCTTTCAAGTTATTATTTTGTACTTTTTTGGTAACTTGCTTTTTATTTTCAAAATAAAATACGACCTCACAAGACGTTTTCATATCAAGCTTTTGATTTCACTGTTGGACATTTTTGATAAATAGCCATGAATAGTTAATCCATGTGTCATTTTACTATTTTAAAATCATATAGTTAAAATATCCCAGCTTTAATAGTTGAGCATAAACATAACATTTAATGAAAAATAATCATTAATTAATCGTAACTGAGGTAAAAACCTCAATTAATCGTAATACCACCCAGCCCTACTATATCCACCTATGCTAGGTTGCTAATAATATCGATAATAGTGATAATAATCTCATGGCTATATAATGAAAACAGATTAGCTGCATGCTAATAAGCTAATAAATGGCTGTAGATATTTACTTTGTAGAGATGTTTTGCTTTTCAGAGATAGTTCTACACGTATTTTTATGTTTCCTACTACAATTTGTGTTGCGTGTAGTTTGTTGCTTTGCTATAACCAACCTGTATCTGGAGATAGTGAAGCTGTCTCAGGTCAGTAGCTGTCAACATTAGCAACGTAGCAGCCGCTTTCGCCAGGGTTGTGTCTATAGTAACAGCATAGCTAGTCTGTGATTGGCTGGTTTTGTGGTGCGTTTACATACACTGTACCAACGCCAGTCAACACACAAAGAGTAGATAGAGAGTACATAGGATATAGGCCATAGGAGAAAAGCTTTAACAAAATGTAAAATGTATTTCATTTTGTATTTTTTTTAATTGATATTGTCTATTTAGGCAAACCATATAGCAGGAATATTTAACAGGTATTTTATCCCAATTGTAATTCATATTTTAAAGACTACCAAATGACTTCCAGATATGCACACAGGAACTGATATGTACTTATATTTTATACTGTATGCGTTTTTATGTAGTTGACATAAAAACCTACATTGTTTTAATACAAAAACAACACCGATATGAAAAATTACTTGGACCCTTAAAGATTAAAAAAAACAAAAAGAAAAACCTCACCTCAATATTTTGTGTGACCAGTGCAAAACTGGCAGGATGTTAGACTAACTCAATGATATCATCATGTCTGTAATAAGCACTGTGACAACCTATCTGTGTGACAACCAGCCCCAGTCTCTACTACTATTTTACATATTAACTACTATTATTGTTGTTGTCATTATCATATGATCATTACATGTTTGGTACTACTAATGCAGCCAGAGAGCCACTCAAGCCAGTTTGGCTGGTGTCCTGATCACTGGGCACAGACTAAAGCTGGAGCTTAAGACTGACAGAGAGCCCAGCTGGACTGCAGCTCTGAGCCAAATCTGACCGTTCTCACAGCAGATCTCAACCACACCCTTTCTGCATCTCTGCTAGAAAATGTTTTGATAGATGCTGCTTCAGTGTCATGTTTTACGCATTGCACACATGTTGTTGTTTTTTTCTGGCATGTTCTGAAAGACGGTCATACGATCAAAGGAAATAATGTGCACTCTAAATGATAATGTAGTGACCTGTGTGCCTCTTTAGTTCACTATACTGAATGTGATGTCAGCAGAGGTGGCCACTGGAGTGCTCTCTCTCNTCTCTCTCTCTCTCTCTCTCTCTCTCTCTCTCTCTCTCTCTCTCTCTCTCTCTCTCTCTCTCTCTCTCTCTCTCTCTCTCTCTCTCTCTCAGTTTATAATACAACACTGACGTTACTTTAACCATATTGTCTTCGTGCAACTTTTGCTGTCCAGGGTCAAAACTGACCTGCTTTAGTTTCACTGTTTTTAAAGCATAAAATTATCATCCAATGTTGTGTTTGACCTTTAATGCCAACTCCATCCCCACTCATTACCACAGGTCTAACATTTTTTGAAATTATGATCAATAATTCTGATTTAAATAAACTATATCTCATTTTGAGTATAGTCTGAAGAAAAAGCAGACGTGATCAATTATTTTAACCCCGCTTAAGTTAACAGGACAACGGGATAACCCTGTTATCCTCAGGTCATATTTGATCAGATTTCAAATGTTTTCATATCAGAAATATGGATTTCTTTCTTCTAATAGTCTAAAAAACCATGTTTCCATTCATATATGCATATATTATTTACAAACAAAACAAATCATCACTACTTTCATTGAGTTATGTTCCTTTTTCAAATGTTATGACATCTGATGTCTTCCTGGGTCAAAATTGACCTGTGTGATTTTGTGCTGTCATTAAAAAAATAGTAGTAATAGTTTCAAAACTATGTCATGTGTCATGACTAAACTCTTTTCCAGTCTGTAATAAAACATCAACATATTTTCCTTTGATCTTAAATTTAGTTAACTGGGTCACTCCTGGGTCAGAAGTGACCAGTTTGGGTGACTGTTTTTAAAGCAGTCGGTATATATTATCAACCAAATCTACATTAAACCTTTTTACTCAACTTCATTCCAACTTACTACAAAGTTTTACACATACTTTTTGAAAATGATGGTCAATAGGCCTCATTTAAATGAACCATTCCCAATTTTCCAGTAAAAAAAAGCAAAAATTAGGAATTATTTTAAATACATGTAGTGATGATTAATGTTACTTTGCATACAACGAAGAATGTAGTATGGAATCATCCATGTGTTTTTCAGACAATTAGATGAAAGAAACATTTCAGAGATATAAAAACATTTGAAACAACAGGAGGGTTAAAATGTGACATGATGCATAATGATGTGTATTTTCTTTAGTAAGGGTCTTATGCATGTACATATATCATAAGCCTTAAGACATGTGAACCAATAATGCTAAATAAGCCTTATAGCACACTCTCTCTTTTAGGTTTAAGTACATTCCAAGCCAAAAGTCAGTTAACCTCACATGGAAATCCAAACCTGGAATATATCATCTAGCGCTATGAATTGGTTGTTTTGGTTTCTTAGTAAATTGCAGAGACAAGAGTGTGGATCTGAGAGTAGACTGCCAAAATTGCTGGAGCACACGATAAGCCATTTTCTACGGCGTCAAATGTGTCTATTACAATGACTGAGAGCTACTTAACTGTGTAAGACTTGAAAAAAAAAAACAGTGAGTTCTTACCGAGTACAAGCACAGAACAAATATGAAACTGCACTGCTGGCTCCACTCGTCAATTCAAATTCAATTAGAAATATGCTGCAATAGTCTTAATGGATATTTTATTGAAATGTGATTTATATTTGAGGAATGCAGGTGAAAGTACTGTGGTGTCCATTCTGTCTAGAGACATACTGACAGTAAAAATTAAGGCCACTTTTTGCAATACATGAGATAACCTTTCATAGGAAAGACTTGATAGGAGATTATCATAATTCATGATAATATCCATAAGAATTTACATTGTTCCATCAAAATAAAAGCACAGAGCTAATAAAAATGTGGTGAAACTTTTTCAATTTAATGATATAATTTACAAGAAAAACCTAGATGGAAATTGATACTATGCCAGAATTTAAAGTTTCATTTTGGTGAATGCTTTTATTTTGGTGAATTTGGTGAAATCCGGATCTTTTCTCTAGACCAGAACCACAATCCAGGAAAAATTCAGTGTGAATGGAAATCAGGTTCTTCTCTGTATATCAAGAGCCTGATGATGCAAACCATTGCCCCGCCTCCCTCACTGCCAGCTTCCAGTGTAAAGAAGAGTGAAATGTGCAGTTTTTTGTTGTTTTTTTTTAAAATCACAGCTACCATGTAAAACCTTTCACCAGTTCATCTACAGAAAAAAAAAATCTGAACAGTGTCTTTGACCTCCTCACCTGCTTGACTGTAAACACAACACATTATTTTCTATGAATGACTGTTTCAGCGTGGTGTGATTATGTATGGTTTTGACACTGGTATTATAATTCCTCTCAGCTCCGTGGAACCCCGCTCTGCACTCGCTGCTGCAGGGATGTCTCCAGAGAACTCGTGTCCACAGAGACATCTGCCTCACTGACACCAAAGTGACCTTCACACCATGCCACTGTCAGATTAGTATGGTGCATATGGCAAGAAAAAAAAATGTACAGAGAGTGTTGCCAGCTGTCCTGTCCAGAGTGAGACTGATGTATCTGGTAATCGAGCTGTTAATGACATCTTTGGATGTTAGCCAGTCAGCCAGTGTTATCTATATCTGTGTTGATGAAACATTCTCCTGTCTTCACTCAATCTTCACGCTAACAGTGTGTAAAACAAGATGCTCCACGCCGCCTTTAAAAAACAAAAAAAACAAAAGACAACATAATTTATTATACTGGGAGTTTTGACACCTTGGTGACAGCGGGATCTCAACATTGAAAGTAGCATGAGTCATAGTGACATTTTTAGTACTTATTATAGAAAAGTTGTCAAAATCCATATAGATTTACATTGGTGGTAGTTTTCTCTAATAATAATTCATATTTTCTCTATGATGACATAATTACCCCACTTCATTTATTTATTAAAACATGTTATACCCATAAAGAAAATGCTTTCATACATGAATTATGATGAATTAGAATTCCCCCCCCCCTATTTTTTCCTTTTTAATTTCTCTGAAACATTAATAAAAATTTTCACCTTCATTTGTTTTATTAAATCTAATAACTAAACTAATAACATAACTCAACTGATTCACAACCAAAAATAAAATTATAATGCAGATGAAGTGGTAGGTATGGGATTTACTGTTCTTGTTTTATTTAATTATATCATGTTATATGCATATATGTTATATTTATATCATTAGTTAAAGTATGTAGGCATTCGCTTAATTTATCATTTGTTTAAAATGTGAAATTAAACGTGGAAAAAAATGTGTTTTCTGTGTATAAAAAAATCAATACATAAAAAAACAGCTTTTAAATAGATATCGACTGCTGTGAGCACTATGCATGAAAGGGTTAAACATTTGAAAAGAGCGTTGATCTGATAACAGAAACTCGTCAGTTGGACACTTCATTTCATATATAATCATCTCCCTCTCTCTACTGTCAGCTGTCAACACACAGGAAATACACAGTACAGTCATTACAGTCTTTATGAGGCTTTGATGGGAACTCCCCCCCTCAGTACACCCCAGCACATTAAACACTTTTACATACATGCAATCTACAACACAATCCTGATTATTAAGTTAATGTAGTTGTAGAAGATGGTTGTTGACTTTACAGTGCTGTATTGGGAAACGAGAGGCTTTTAAAACCAATGGAGACACTTTCAAGTCAATGGGAAAGTGTGTCCAAACTTTTAATGTTATGAGCACATGTGTATTGCAACAGCCTGTGTGAGTTGAACTAAAAGTTAGTTTTTAAATGAGTTTCTTCATATCAACAATATCTGGGGTTATATGTTTAATGCAACCCATAAACCCATATTAGAATTGAGTGTTTATGATTATTATAATAGCTTATTGAATAATACTTATTTTAAAACCAAGGGCACGAGCTACTGATAGGCCTATTTCCACTTTTACTCAAATACAAATACAAACCATGTGCATCACTACCATCCAATTTTCTGGTTTATTCCCTGGAAAACAGGAATGTGCTAAGTCAAGCCTCCCATTTTTACAAAAAAAAAAAAAAAACGACCAACAGTGGTATATAGTTGTGAAGATAGTTTATTTTATCTGTCCAGATTTTTAGACATGAGTGAGAAATTTCTGCTTTCATCTCAACATAATGTCAATGAATTTCATTTATGTTCACGGTATTGAAAATGGAAAAAAAAACATCAGTAAAATTTCATTCTAGTACAAATGTGACTCTGGATAAACCACAATTTTCATTCAAACTGTCTATTGAAGAAATATTAAATAAGAAAACATTTGGTTCCAGGCTCAAATGGAGAAGAAGAAAAAAGTGTTTATGCTCATTGATTTACTGCCGCATGATAGTTCAGTAGGATGTCACAATTTGACAAAGTAATTCCATTTTTTTTAAAAGCATCACAGATACACCTATCAACCTTGAAAAAAAAAAGCCCAACAACATTAAAACATATTGAACCACACATCTCAATCGCTGTGAAGCAACACGAGCAACATAGCTGGTGCATCACTCACACAAACTGTGCAATTATTTAATATGGCAAGCAGAACAGTCTGGAAAATCACGGCGGCATATGCCAAACGCAAAACTGCATGAGCAGAGAGGAGCAGCGGTGGGGAGTGGCAGCGCAGAACAGGAACAGACGGACATTTAACAGGACAGATGCTCCAGACATTACCACAGTTCAACGCAGCGCAGGGGCGTCCAAGGAGCTCCAAGGAGGGCCGAAGCTGTTCTGGAGCTCAACACTGTAAATATGAATGTGCCATAAGCACAGAATAATAAATAAATACTAATAATATCCAGTGCCTTATAATTTTAATTGGTATATACAAGTCTCTTTAACTCTTACATAATATTCATATTCTGACTCATAATTAGTCTCTACATTAATGTATGTTGTATATATATATATATTCTCCCTTCAGTCATTAATAAATGTTTAATTAATCCTCTCTAATCACTATTTTATGCTTCAGAACATAAAATAATAGAAAAGTCCAGCTAATGAAAATGTGTATACGGTGGAAATAGGGTCTGCTTTTAAAACTGCTTCACTGGTGTTTTTTTCTTATTCGACCTGAGATTTTCAAAATAATGCAGTATTGCAGTTCTCTTTCAGTGACTTATGATGTATGTGAAGTGAGAAGCGCCAAAATCAGCAAACTTTTTTTTTTTTTTTACAAATAATCACATATGGGAAAATGTCACTGCTGCACGGCTTCATTTACTGGTAGAAACATTTCCAGTCCAGGAATGTTGAGGCTTTTTTTTGCTTTGCTTATTGATTTTTTTTCAATTGAACATATAACACCCCCCGCCTCCATAAATGTCTCAGCAATAAGGAAATATTAATAGAGTTAACCCTTTATAGAGCACTCATTGAAATTCTAGGAAATTCTCAATTTCAACCCTAGAGAGTTAGTGGGGGATATGACATAACTCTTTCTGTTTTCATACTTTTTCATTTCGTTGTTGCAAATAAAGGTCAATGAAGTTACCATATATGGTTCATCACTGATTTAGGGTCAAACATTTTCCAAAAAGCCTCTCTATATAAAAATGTTTCTAGAACCTCACAGAAAGACATGGAGAGGATATTTTTGATGTTGACGGAAGTTACCATAGTAACATGTCAAATAAAGGGATCCACATAATTTAGAAAATTTAGAATTTGTATTCCCGAAATATTCCTAATATATAGGTACTAATATCAATAAATACACAGATTTACACCCATAACTACTATACTTTATACTTTACTATACTTTAAATTCATCATTAATAAAAGTAGATAGAATAAACTTAATATTACTACTACTACTACTACTACTAATAATAATAATGATAATAATAAAATGAAAAATCATTATTATATTAATAAAATAACCATAAATTCACTTTAACCCTTATGCACAGTTTAGGATCAAATTTGGCCCATACTTACATTTAAGCATTTAGGAGTACAGGACTTTTGCACAAGTTTTGTACAATGGATTTACATTTTTGTATATGCAAATGTATAAAATTAAAAAAACTCAACTCTTCTACTAGACCATAATGTAATGATTTGTGAATGCCTGTTGAGTTGAATGAGACTAATGGTTGGGTTAAAAAAAAAAGATTGGGCTCTAATCCCAATTAAAGACATGGATGTATAAATGGTAGAGGAGGATGTCCAGGTTAAAGTAATGGAACATTTTTGATTTTAGTTCAACATCAAAAAAGTGAAAGTATCTCCCTTCAATTAGCACTAGTATACACACAGTACACATGTTTCTACTCTTTAATGAGTCTACTGACTTCAATGAGTTGAGTGTTACCTCTACTGAGCTGCCGCTACTCTTATCAAGCTCTTTCCCAATCAGGTTAGATTCATGATAGCCCACACTAAATTACATTACCCAGGGCGCACTACATGACGCAAGATGGGCCATCTGTTTTTCTTCTTGTCTGCCTGCTTTTCTCAGTTGGCGGTGTGTGGTCTACAGTATGTTAGTAATGCATGCTTCCAAAACACAGTCCAAGGAGAGAAGACAACTTTCATCACACATACCCAACAGACTGAGCAGTAGTAGTTAGTGAATGCAGATTGGAAGCAGCACAAGTAGGTTAATGTGGAAGCATTTGTCTCAACAAACAAAAGCACAGTTACAACTGACCACAATATTATAGTAAATATTAAAAATGTAAGTCCACCTGCTGGAGGAGCAAAAGAATGTTACTTTATATATATATTTGAGCCATGAGCACAAGTTTATGATATTTGCGTCCATATGCAACACCCCCAACACTTTATTTTACACCTAAGTTGCAGCAACTACTGTGAAAATCATCACATCCCACTAATAACACAAGAAACATTGTCCCCTACTTAGTTGAGATAGCAGGTATGATGAACCACCTCCTGTATCTTTAAAACTATGCACATTTGTGGTCATGTGAATTCAAATTAAGGAAGTACCCTTCACTTCTACCTGGCTCTGAAGTTGTGAAGCACATACTGGTATTACATCTACCAACACCATTTTAAATACTGGAGTCCCGCAGGGCTATGTCTTGTCACCAATCCTCTTCTCCGTTTACACTAATGAGATCACCTGCGAGATCAA
>JANJYP010049404.1:0-11777 GCA_024605115.1 Rastrelliger brachysoma | reverse complement strand
GGGGGGGGGTGAACCTATAATTGCATGCTGTCTGATGATAATAAATTTTAAAAACATATGTGTTTGCTGTTTTCACGAGGGGTCACTCAAACTACTTGCATGCTCACATTAAATGTACACACACGGACATTAACAATGGCAGCACAGGAATTCAGTGTGAGATTTACAGACACTTTAACACATGCACATCATGAACGCAACACGACGCATGCAAACGGGATACTTCAACATAAACTCACGGCACAGTGTTTGAAAGGCACTGATGTAAGTGAATAAGACATTATCAAAGACATACTGTGGTTGAAAAGGCGGTTGGGCGGCTGTTGTAGGTGTACCTAAATGGTAAAAAGAAGTCTCCTTTTCTCATTCACAGTAAATATATTTAAGAGGATTCTGTTCAAATTAAAGCTGCACATAACAGGAAGAGTTTCATTGTGCTATTCATCTCTGTTTAAGAGGCGAGACTTGCAAAATGATTGAAAGAAAGAGAGTGGAGTAGGTTAAACAAAATGACAAAATTTTTACAGATTAAATTCAATTTTTGGAGAAATAATAAAGGAACTAAATGAATGAAGTATATAAAGTTTTGGAATAGAACTTTATCTTTGCATAAATTTGTATTCATTCATTCAGGTCTTTGACTGTATCCTTTATTATCATGAGTTTGTAACATGTACAAAAAAAAAAAAATTGCAAGAGTGATGCAATGTAACCCTCAAGCATCAAGATACACCTACAGCAGATGCTCCCTCGACAAGCATACATGACCTGGTGCTTGACAAATATGATTATGGGATCCAATATTCAGGATTTTTACAATTCCTAAAACCGTTTCTTCTTCTTTTAAATGTGATTATGAATATGTGCTACTTTGGCTCTGATGTATCAGCCCCTCTCTGTAGTCACCATAATGTGAACTCGAGCAATGTCCTGCCCGACGCACTCTCATATTGGTTACACATCAAAAGTAATAGCCCATCATCACTGTAGGATGTGCTTGCTGCTGTGTCACAGATGGCACAGGGCTGACTGGGGCAGCTCTGATCAGCGAGAGAAGCTGTGTTTGGATGTTAAAGCAGCAGATATTGACAGTTTAAGATTAAAAAAAAACTCATCTAAAATCTTATATGTTTTTCTAAGTCATACACTAACTTATATAATATATTATTATATATTAACATCGATGTTTATATACAACATTAGAACAGTGGTAGAAGACATACTCATCTTCCTTTTACTACATTTGAAATCCTATTTAAAGGGATAACGTGTAGTATTTGTGTCATCTTGAAGTGTAATTCATTCACAAATCAACTCTACATATCAAAGGAGTGTGAAGAAATAATCCCACTGACATCTTCTAACCAAAGTAAATGCATAGCATTGCAGAGCTCTCCTCCAGAATCAGCATGCTAACTGAGTAGCAGCAGGGTCGGATGGAGCCGTCCAATGTTGCAGTACCAGTTTATGTCTGAGGCGGCAATAGAGTAACATACCAGTCAAATTGTCTGGAGTGCAGCCCAACACAGAAAAAGAAGACATGCACACAGCCTGTGCTCTCACTCCCTGCTCTTCCCTGTCCCCCACAGAGTTCGGTTCAAGTTCTAAAGGGAAGTGCAGGTCAGGTAGGCAAACCGAAAGAAACAAGAATGGCCAAAACATCTGTAAAAAGACACAGCTTCTTCTGCTGTTTCGGGCTGCACTGAAGACGGCTTGACTGGTATGTTACGCTGTCGCCGCCTCAGGCATAAACTGGTACGGCAGTCAGTTAGCGTGCCTTTACATATAGTCCCTTTAAGTAAAAGTGCAGAGGTATTGCCATCTAAATTTGCTGAAAGTATTAAAGTTATCATTTCAGGCTGCAACTTATATATTAATTAAATTTAACTTAAGTACATTACGAATATTGATATGTTTATTCTTATCAATATTCAGCATTTCATTGTTGTAGCTGCTTATGAGGGTCATGAGGTAAACATATGGGGTGTTGAAATGATAGGTTAGACAAGAAAGAACACAAAACATAGGTCTGCTACGTAAAATTGAATTTAGATTTAGAGTTTAACCTTTTTGGACCATGAACAGTTTTTCTTTTTTTCAAACCATATGAAGGGAAATGTCTCTTTGGTGGAAGTGCAAGCCGAGACATTTGACACATGATGAAGAGGCATGAATGCACACTGGCCAAAACATTTTGGAATCACTGATTTAATCTTTAACCATGACGTGTAATCTACAGTATAAGCTTATCACAATGTCTGAAATGTAACACTGTCAAATAAATGTAGTGGAGTGGAAATATAAAATAACCTACATTATTGTTATTCAACCCCTACCACTGTTACCATAGATATCAAAACCTTTGATTGAGTAAGATCCTGTAAAATGACAATAAATAAGAAAAAAAGCACTCACAGGTAGGCAGCCTTGCCCTCCTCTATTTCTTTGCCCTTGCCACTGGTGGCTGTTTTCTTGCTGCACAGTGTGCGTGTGATGCACATCAGGAGGCCACAGTGACGCAGAAAAAAGCAGCTGACATCCACCAGCACGAGGAACAGCAGCAGCGCTCCGAGTCCGAGGCCCACCACCGCCCCCAGCCCCAGGCCGCTGAACAGGGATTCTGCTAAGGCAGTGAAACACACACACAAAAACACAGACACAACAAGTAGAAAACACTGTTAGCAATTTTGGTTCATACACTTTTTTTTTTAAGATACAGAGAGAGGTGAAGGTCAGTAGCTGGGAGGGATTCACTGTTTTGCTCAAGGACGTGTCCTCAGGTCAGATGCTATCATAACAGAGCCTGACCTCTGCAGGAAGGTCATCCTCCTTGCTATGCTGCAACCCCCTGATATCTATATGTTGAAGGTGCAACAGTATTCTGAATGTGAAACCAGAAAACTATAAAGATGAACCAAACAAGAGCACACTCACTCCAAAAAACTTTTTACCGTTCTACCATTCGAAGGTCAATACATTCCTCTGGAGACAGTTGGAGAGTTTCCAACAAATAGATAAGTCCTAATCCACAACGCCTCAACTCAACACATTCCTCAGTGGGGGATCTCAATTATTAGCATGAATCCACCAAATCTCCAAAACAAATCAATTTCAGCCTTACAGAGATTTTTCCATCACAGTCAAAGGAAAGAGGTTTGCAAGGCTTATAATTCAGAAATGGAGATCTACAGTGCACCAAAACAGGTTTTATTTGTAATATTACAAGATTTGCAGCTCCCTATTTATTGCAGAATTTCAAAAATAGATTGATCACTTGACAAAACTGAGCCACATGTATTGTATAGTCCTAAAACTACACAACAAAACATTTTTTTTTATTTGCCCTCAGGCATTTCAGCTACTTTCTCTAGCTTATGCCAGCTGTCAATGTCTTGCGCCCACAGGTGCAGAACTTAGCGAACACTTCTAGCTACACTGCACACTGCAGCTCAAGGCAGCAAGCGTCAGCATTACCATGCTTCAGCCACTGTGTCCACTGGGTGCCTCTTATTTCATGGCTTGCAGCATTAAACACATTCATGCAGGAAACAAAGCTTGTATTTTGAGTTACAGTACAAGTTGAAATACTTTCTCTCAGAGCAGTCAGGAACAAACAGCAGGATCTGCTTTCAATTGTAAGTAATGAGAAAATGAAGGCGGTACTGTGAAGAGAGACTCCCAGTGGACACAGCCTTATGGAGTTGTGCCCTCAAGTGATCCTGGGGTTAAGCAAACTGAACATCCACTGTAGGATCAGTGTTGACAGCTGGAGGTCAGACCTTGCCAGGAGTAATCAGCGACAGAAGAGTGAGAGTGAATTAACTTTTCTACTTAAGAGTGTTAACGTGGGTGTTCAATAATCAGTGAGTTAAAAAGGGGAATCGGATATTAACATGAAGGTGTAAGAGAAGGCCGAGCGGTGAAGTGAAGTTTGACACTTCTAGTTAAAAAAAAAGGCGTTAGCTATATAAGGACTGAACACCGCTGGAGCTTTTTTCTCTCCTATGCGGCGACACAGTAAGAAAATGCGAGCAACTGCAGTGGATGAACCTCCAGTGTATAAACCAAATATGATCACAAATATCACAGCAGCACCATTTTCTTGGGTCAGGATCACTTAGATTAATTGTGACTTTCATAACAAACTTGTAAGTTACCTTTCAGAAGAGGCTAGGATAATGGCTGCAATCAGGAAGGTTACAGTAATCGTCTCATTTTGGGTATGTTGTTTTTAAGTGCATAAAAAAGAGGGGTCGCTTGTTAAAGGGGTCTAGTATTACTGTCGACATTTGCAGTTGTTTTAGCTATCTTTTCTCACCGCATTGGGCTTGAAATGAAACATGCTTTTGGTGTAAGGCCTGACTTTCAACTTCAAGGTGTAGATATCTATATTATTCATATCCAGTGTAGGGAAAGTAACACTTCAGCTCACAGTCACTGTTTTATTTCAAATCTTGCATGCCACAGTACAGTCAGCACAACAAAAAATGTGTGAAATCCAAATACTTCTACTTNTCCAGTGTAGGGAAAGTAACACTTCAGCTCACAGTCACTGTTTTATTTCAAATCTTGCATGCTACAGTACAGTCAGCACAACAAAAAATGTGTGAAATCCAAATACTTCTACTAGTGCATTGGTAGTCTTCACTGTGTGCCACAAATCAAATGAGTCTCATGTCAGTGACTTTGTTTTTGACTTAGAGCTCAGACTGCAGACAATGGCAACTGGCACTGAGTCAAAGCAGGGAGATACAAACAGAGAAGACAGAGAAAAATAACCTTGTGGCAAAGGAAGTCTAATTAAAACACTTTACGTTTTTGAGAATCTGGGGATATGGGATTTGAGACTTGTGAACTGGATCAATATTTTCTCACCGCCAAAGGCTTCTGTTTTGTATCTCACCTTTTGAAGGTTTATCTGAGTTAATTTGGCTGCTGAAGCCACAAATTCAGCGGCGGTAAACAACACCTCTCTAGCTCCCCTGAAGCATTCTCATTCTCCAGAAGAGAAAGAGAATGCACTCTTTTTCATCAAAAGACTGCTGTGGCCTTAAGGATTCATATTGGTGTTTACATTTTTATATCACATAAAGCTCTTGTCAGTTTTATAGTATATTATTTATGACACTGAAAATAATGGAACACTTAAAAGAATTTCAGTCAGGGTTTTTGCATTATACACAGAAAATACAGTGAATCATAAAACTGGTTAAGGTTTGATGCAAATGTTTTTCAAATAAAATAACCAATCAAAAAGTTAAAGTGCAAGCATTTGCTTTTAAATTGAAAACTAATAGAAACTTTTTAAATTGAAGGAATAGCCCCAAGTATTTAACTGTGCCATGTATCAAGATCCATAACATTTGAACGGATAAAGATTTAAGTGTCATTTTTTTGGGTTATGCCAGCAAAAATTCTTAGACTGAAAGACTGGAATCCATAAACATTAGACTTTCATCCAATAAGGAGCATTACTCTAAAGTGCTTAGCAGCAGCTTGACAGTTTGAGGTTGGATTGATATGCTACACGCTTGTTTATTTAAAACTATTTTGCCAGCCTTTTTTATTAAATTTCGTCCCAAGTTTGGAAGTAATTTCCAAAAGAACTGAGTCCAATTTGTATTAAAATAATAAAGGTGAATTACTAGCTGAAGGAGCACCTGAATATAATATGTCAATATGGACAGCTTGGTTGGCAACTGTACGGTGGCCTTGAGGTGCAAAACAAAACAGTGTTGGATGAAACATACTAATAAATTGAGAAAAAAACATATTTTGTAGAACACAAGGGCATTTCTGAAAACCCAACATGATTAGGAGTGCGCAAATTAATAAAGTAGACATGTTTACATTTTTCCCATTTTATGGTTGTGTGTGTTGTTTTTTTTGTTGCTTTTTTTTAAAATACTGACTTAACTGAAATGTTTCCTGCTTTTCCAATTTTTCAGGGCTTTCTGATATGTCACTGTATTCTTAGATTTGTTGGTTGGTTGATTTCTTAAATGTCAGTGTTTTTGGTAATTTATTTTATTGCGCGGCTTTTTTAAAAGCAGCATTTTTTTGATATTTTGTTGATATTTAATATTTTGTTGGAAGGTTTTTTTCACAAAAAGTAATTTGTTCTTGATACTCTCAGTTTTATTCAGTTTATTTTTTCTTAAATGTCAGTGTTGTCTATGATGTATTTTCTCTTTTATGACTGTTTTGCTTGTTTGTTTGTGTTTTGCACCTCAAGGCCACCATACAACCTTTCCAGATTGATCTGGAATTGTAAAAGATAAGTTTATTATTACATTCAATGTGAACATGTTAAATTACAATTAAATGTACACCGAACTTGATCCTTTTCACTGCATTAATTGAATTTTTTCAAGTATATAAGAGAAAATCATCGAGGTCTTACAACATCACATTGCTGCACTCACTATGAAGCCATATGTTCATTGCTGTACCATAAACGCTTCAGCATCTTGTCAAGAATAAAGAAATAACAGAACTTCTTTGAGTGTATATATGTTCCTATATCTTTCTATGAATCCAAGGTTTCATGCTGGGTGCCTTGCTGTCTTCATCACTATACATGTAGAAATTGTATTAAGGAAATTTAAAGGTAATGCTCCAGTATTATATTTACTTTCTTTATTATAACAGTCTGTATTTGTTTTTATTCTCCATTCTTCTGTGTGCCAGAGACAAGATGCCTTAATTCTTGAAACAGCTCAGATCTCCACATAAGCAATTAATGCATGAAAAGCAGCTTAACTTGAAATTTAATAAACAGAGATGAAACAGCCAAACAAGTGTGTGGCTACGAGTCAAACTGTTTTCAAGTATGGAGCCAAGATGCCTTCTAACAACTAATACTTTCAAGAAAAAAAAAATAAAAACATTATGATGAGAGCAAAACAAGACAAATTAGAGAGGTTATATAATGCTAAGTTTTATAAAGTGTTTTACAAAGTGATTTTTCCCCAGGAAGTGTACAAGTAAAGAGAAGCAATGAGGTAAGTTCTACGAGAGAGGTCTTTCAGAAAATAGAGGGCAACGCTGCTCTCCTCTTGTTCTGAATGATCACGTGCACTCAAACTGATGCAAGAGGTAAAAGTAGCTATGAAAACCCTTCCCTCTAATAATCCGCAGGTCAGGGTGATAAAGTGCCTGCGGGTGTTTAAGGGCTGAAGCTGTACGGTGCATGTAAATCCCATCTTTCTTTGTTTTCCCATTTTAAAGCATGTATTATTCTCACATCACATCTGTAAACTTATCTTAAGATGATGGGTGTTAATTGGTGTGTCTGGTAATAGCAAACTCTGGTAGTCACATGAGTAGAGGTCTGGTGTTTCAGTAGGAAACCAGAACTTTTGAAAGAATGTGAAAAGAGGTACACAGACTGACATTCTCATGAGAAGAAGTAAAGCTGGTGAAGTCTTTTCAAAAATTCAGACCCTGGGGAAAATGTGTTCTTTTGCAAGCATACGTGTCCACCTGCTTTATTTTCTTATCAAAACATGGAAATCAATGAGTTTCTTTCATGATTCCTTGAGTATGTGATCTTTCTGAAGAATGTACACAGTAAACAAATCAGCTCATAATCCTTTATGGTTTTTGTGTGATAAAATATGTTCAACAGTTTAGTGATGCTTTTAGTTTACTAACTGTCTTTGGTTATTTGGACAACCAAAGGAACAGTGATTGTACATTCATTGTTCCAGTTGGACTGCAGTCTCCTTGTATCTATAAAACTGCCCATAATGCAGCATCATTCCCCATGTCATACTTGGCTGCTGAAGATCAGTCTAGTACACTTCTACTGACAGTCTGAATAGACTGAACACAGTGAATGCTTCTGTAAAAAGCATTCTTTTTCTTTTTGGTCTTTGTAATCATGGTTCACCAGGGTCATAATACTATACATCATTTAATAAGAATTATAAAAAGCTGGCAATAAATAATACACTAAAATAAATAAATATTGCGAAAAGTACATAGTGTAAACACATAGTATAATGACAATTTCGAGCTGGAGTGCAGAATTGTTGTCTCCTCATCCATGGCAGTGAGAGTACTTACAAAAATGTTATCAATATGCTTATGTCACAGGCAGAGCAGCATACCCCATCACTACTTTTGCAGCAGTAAAATGGTGGGGCAATGCTTTTGGGTGTCACACAACCACAGAAAATGACTCGTTTCACTATCAGAATTGAATCCATTGGTGTGATGACATTTGGAAAGTCCAGAGGAGCAGCATGATAAAATGATTGTATCCTCATTCAAGTTAGCAGGAAGCTAACAGGAAGTTAGGAGTCTCAGCATGCATTCATGTCAAATCCACCACTAGATTTAAAAACTGAGTAGACTATGGAATGTAAAGAGATCTTTACCTGGTTTTGATAGACTTAATCAGCATTGTGTAAACTTGTTTGACAAGAGCTGGAATGTATGGACATTCGAATTACAAACATTAAAAAGCAACACAACTGGTCTGCCAGTTTACAGGAAATGCTCAGTGCATAACATGTTACTGTCACTTAGTTTATTGTTTATTATTACATTATTATTCCAATAGCCATTATTTACAGCACTACAACAAACCTGCTGTGTTTGTGTGAAACATTCAAGTTGCTTATTTGTGTCCTTTAACAGTATGAACGGTAACAGCAAAGTATTGAGTTCAATGTAACCTCAAGATAGAGAAGTTAGTTTACTGTTTGTTCATGCTGTTATTGATTAGAGAAACTGTAGCCCACTTATTACCTCCAGCCCGCAGTGACTATAAAGTGCTCGTCTTGTAAAGGTAACTTAATATTAGAAAGAGGAAGGGTTTGAGGCGTTTGAATTTCGCCCAACACCGTTTGTGAAAACTTCTTAGAAATAACTAATTAGTACTGTCTGACTTTTATTTTCACAAACTTTACAATTCTTGACACACAGTGGTCATTAATTCCTATTTCCCTGCTCTATTAACCCTTTTACTGACTTCTTCTGATTACTTGTTGAAATATAGGCCCATTAGCAGCATCATTCTATTCTTAGAGATCCAGCTGCGTGTGTGGCACCATGAATCCATTCATACACATCTCACTTTGACAATACAAACTCATTAGGCCTGAGCGGTGATTGACTGTCCCTCGATTGGATCTGAGAGGAAGTAACTCGATTAATGATGACCGAACGGGCATTCATTGATTAGTAAGGTAGCAGGTGCTAATCTGTGGAGGGGCAAACATAATTATTTGTGGATGTGAGTGAGGATATGTCCTACGCACACTCACTTTGGGATGTGATAAGGGGAGTTGGGGGGGGGAAACAGCCTGTCTGAGGAGGCCCTTGGAGAATTAAACTTATTCATTAAATCCAGGCTGGTTTGAAGGAGAGGGATGAGTCCTTCCTTTTTGTCCATTTCTGAGCAGAAAGCAGACAAGCTGTGATGCGACTGAAGTGCACTCAAGAGCTAGGTTATAGGAAATCAAAAAAAAAAAAAAAACATGGGAAATTCCTCTTAACTTAGAAGAATATGACATCCCTAACAATCAACCTCAAAGGACTTCAAAGAAATTTGGTCCACTTTTCTGTAATTGCTGCAGTCTGGGGTTACAACTTATTTCAGGAATAATTGAAGTGCATCTGCCTTGATCTCTGCATTTGAAATTCAAATTAAAACAGCAAGGCAAGGCAGATTTGTAGCATTTAGTTTACAGCTAAAATGTTTATTACAGTACACCACAAACCTCAACTGAACCCTTATGGTGGTCAAATGGTGCAGAAAATTGAAAAGATTGATTCATTATAGTCAGAAAACAAGTTCCAATGAGACCAAACCTTGCTTTCTGAGTGTATTTGTTGCATGCAGGGCCATTGTAAACCTCCTAAACCCATGTTACAAAGCTGAGCCAAAAAAGTATTAGAATGAAATAAGAGAACACCCCCATAGAGACCAGAAGAACAAAACACTTAGCTGCTTTATTTTACACAGCTGTGACTTCTTGTTTTTTGTGGCTTACTGTGGTTCACATGTAGTGGAGAGTTTTTTTAGCNTCTTGTTTTTTGTGGCTTACTGTGGTTCACATGTAGTGGAGACTTTTTTTTTAGTATTTTATATCTTGTTCCTTAACTTCAACTCATGCTTCAAGTAATACTTTCAATAACACTTTAAATAACACACATTTCATTTAATACAAATACTCTGTGATTTTTGCTAGGTGTCATTATTTTAATTCGGCATCGTTTTCCATTGTTTCTTCTCCTAAGAAGACACTTTGAAACTGATGAAATGAGCTTTTTCAATCCATTTTTCATTTGGATTGGTGGTGCAAATAAGTTACAATGCAGGATGGTTTCATTTATATATTAGGTTGTACTTAATGAAAGAGGCAGGGTTTGGCAAGATAATAAAAAACCTTAATAGAAAGATTTATACAATAGCAAATGGAGTATTATCAATAAACTCTGGTTTTTGAAATCATTTTATAAAAACCATTTAAAAAAAGTTCATCTTGTCTGTACTGAATATAATTTTATAACAATACCTTACCTTATTTTGCTGTTTTTTCCTGTATAACAAATAAAACATTTTGATGAGTGATGATGATTAAAGACAATTTTTATATTACATGCATTGAAATAAAAGTGCACTAATGTCTACATGGAGGATTGTGATACTTTTAATATTACAACATGTACTGTTTACATTATATATGTATTAATACTGCACATAACAAGGGTAGATATATGTAAGCTAGGCACATACAAACTGCCTAAAGCTCCATGTTGTGTCAAAATGCCATAAAATGCTAAAAGCTGAGTGTTTATCGTTCCTGCTTTCTTTTCCATCTCAGCAGGATATTCTCTGCTCGCTTGTCTTGCCTCTGATAAAATATTTACATACTTGACAATGATACAGTCTGATGCTAAATGTTCTCCCTCGGAAACACAGTCCTTTGATCTCAACAGGATTATCTTTGTTCAATGAATAAATGAGCGAGTCAACATGTAAACATCATCGCTGATCTTGTATCGCCCTGTTAAAGACGTTACTCTGCTAAGTAATATCATAAATCGTACAGTACTGTATACCGCAGTCGAACAAATAGAGGTCCAGGATAAAACTACGTGGCTCAGCTTGTTTGTGTCCCTCAAGATTTTCTCGCCCGTCGTGCCATCCTCAGTTCATATTTTATCTTTTATCTGATCATATTTTCAGTTAAATCAGTTCTGCAGCAGATGCCTTTTAGTTTCTGGTGTGCCAGCTTCGGAGCAGCGGTAGTACTTCAGCTGATTATAATCAACAAAGCGCTGCCTTTTCATCTGGAATAAAACTGACTCTTATAGAGCAAAGACTTCAAATGCTGTTTACGGGACTCAATTACATAACTGCTTTAATGTATGGATCTTTTTAAACCTCACAATATCCTGATTTGCCTAACTGAATGCTAATTTAAGCATCCTTGTGGTAGCTGTATTATCTAAATGCACATTCCTGCCTATAATCACTGATAATTTATTCAGCAGCAGTTATTGGAAAATTCATAAATGTATGTATTCATAATAGTAAAATTAACAGTTTTACCTCAGATAGCCTGGGTAGTGTAGTGTACGCTTAAACAATTGAACAACAGAGTTGATTATCATGCATCTTTTTCATTACACTCTTTTAAAAATAATGACTTCCATTTGCTAAATTTATGAGGAGATTGATTAGTGTAATGGATGGCTATAAAAGTACTCATTTCCCAATTTGATTTGTTGGCAACACTTCTAGGAAAGTTTCACTTCAG
>JANJYP010049394.1:0-30614 GCA_024605115.1 Rastrelliger brachysoma | reverse complement strand
CTAGGTAGAAGTGAATAAGTGAGTGAATGTTGGACATAGACTCAGTAATTGGACTATTTTATGGTCAGACAACAAGACAAACAAGCCTCCGTACTTTCATCATTAGCATGTATGCTATCATATTGTACAGCAGGGTAGCCAGAAGCCTGTCCTCATCGTCCTCCAGACGCTTGCGGTCATGATCACCCAGTGACAGGTACCTGAGACAAAACATGACAGAAAACAGTATTAATAAAGTTTCATAAAGCAAGATTACAAAGTTTCTAGTCAATTCTAAAAAAGACAAAGCTAAATAAAGATAAAAATGATTTGTGTCTGAGAAAAAAAATAGTAACTTTGGGCTTATGATGTATCTATTGAATCAGACATTAAAAACAAATTAAGAAATCAGCCACGTTGAACCTTTCAATCATCTCCTGAGGTCCCTGGTCCATCCCCATCCCTTCTCGCTCCAACATGACTGCGTCTAAATAGGCGTCCTCCCAGAACTGCACCTGGTCCCACAGTGTGGAGCGTTCCTTACCTGAACACGTCAACACATCAGATATGTACCTCAACATGTAGGAACGTCAGCATTGATATCAACACCACCATAAACATGCACAGTCACAACATGATCAATTCAACTTTTCTACTGTTTTTTTTTTTTTTTACTAAACCTTAACAAGCAACATTTAACTCTAAGTCATGCATAACAGTAATCGTAAATATCTATTAGACCGACTACAGGATTCATAATAACACCTGTTGAAGATTAAAACAGGTCAGTTGTGGTCTTGTGTAAAGATTTTATTTTAGATGAGAGGATTTTTGTGGAGATTGAGGTACTAACAGGTTTAATATTTATTGTTAAGCTTTTTTAATGATGGAAACTGTGCCTTCTGGAAGTATCTGATGCTGCCTTCGAGTGCTATTTTTTGTGATGTCAGTAGAGTCACAAGTTAACTAACTTAAAGGAAGTAACACTTTAAATGACTAAAAACATTTTTTCTTCTGGTAGCTGTTTTAATTTAGAAATCAAGTTGAGCTCATAATGAAGAGAAATGAATACTGATATTTTGAACTATATACAGACAAAACAGCAATAAGGATATTATTTTGAGGATACAAAGGAGGAATAAAGTCTTTTAATATCAGTAACAGATGCAGCTTCATATTTCCTCTTTTACTCAGTGGAAATCTTGACATGTCTTAATCTTATTTACCAGCTGGTGGCTCGAGTGTGCTGAAGTGATAATTACATTTCTGACAGCACTTGAAGGCGACATGCACTCATCTAATATGCAAACCCATGAAATGTTAAGCTTTGAGGTTAATAAGAAAAGTGTGACAGAAAACTGGGTTTAGAGGCAGGTTAGAGCAGAATAAATGTTAAAAAGTTAGAGAGAAATCATACACGGACTCCGTATATATGTATGTGATATTTCCCCACCTCAATCTTGTGATAAACTCACAGGACTTTTGAAGTGCAGCTCACTGACGGACGAGAAAAAACCTCCACATCACATCAAAGATTAAACACACAGCTAGCCCCGGTGAACAATAGATACACCCTACACACACGCACACAGGAAAAAAGGGGCAAAGGCAAGAGATTAGCCCTACTTAGAGAAAAGGTTTCCATGGCAGCATCCTCTAGTTGATCCCAAACGGAGCTCTTATCACGGCCTGGAAGAATTTCCCAGGAGGAGGAACAGCAGGGAAGAGAAGCAGCGAGAGCGAGAAGGAGGGGGGTTAGGCCAAGAGGTGAGTACGTTTAATGGCAAAAACAAAAGCAGAGCAAGCCGAGAAAAAAACAAAAACACCATGGGAACAAAAACAAGGACAAACAAAGACAAACCGCGCTCATTTATACATCAATTTAAGCTTAAGCCTTCCATTATTGTTTAAAAATATAATTAATCGCAATAAAATAAAATAGCAATAAATGCGGTTACTACGATTTGTGCTGATGAGGCTGTAAAGGTTTCTTTCCAGTTTAAATATTATATTGATTTAGAGTAATTTTTCTTAAACAAGCACTTAAAACTAAACCCAAAATGAATTAATCTGCAACAGATGCAGTCGTGACTTTAAAAATAAAAGATAATTCTCAAAGCACCAAGTTTTTGTTTTGTTTCTCGTTTCTATGTTAATTCTGTTTTCACAAGCAAACACTATAATTGCGGATTATAAATCACTTTGATAAGAAATCTAAGACCTGTTCTCTCCAACTCATTACCGAACAGCAGAGAAAACATCAGTAACGTTAAATCATCACCATGTATGAAGGAGAAATGCTGTGTTAAGTTTTTACCTTTCACCGAGTTTTTATAATAAACATTTAAGATTATTGGACATATCTGTATCATCACATGGCTGACTTCTGCTGATGCTGACTTTTGTGCCACAAATGAAAGTAAGAGTTTGCAAAAGTTATAGTGAGTAAAAATGAAACTAAATTGAATCTATCACAATGTCTATTAATACTTTCCTCCTACTGGAAATGCAAATCAAGTGAAGTTTGAAAATAAGGTCAGCATGCATGTTCCCTGTTTGACGTGATTCTGATGGTGGGAGTATCCGATCCAGGGGGGAGAACGTACCCAGCAGGCCCTCACAAAGGTAGATCCTCATACTGATGTCCTCCATGGGCTGAGGAGGCGGTCCCTTTGCCATCGCAGGTAAATGATCTTTTGCACCTGGTTTCAGGGTGTGGGTCTTTCCCTGTGGAGGCAGGACAAAGCAAATCTTAAGTTTTCCCTTTTTTTGCCCTTTTTTAAAATCATTATATCACTCATACAGTTTCCTACATATAGGTTGCGTTCACAGTTTTTCTAAAAGCTCACTTGTTTAACACCATTTGAGCTAAAACTCATCACAAACTTTCAATTGCTGGCGGTTTCCATTAGATTATGCTTGGCAAAACAAAAACTATTTTCCAGGACATGAAGCCTTTTCCCTCATTTTATGAGATTTCCGGGAATAGAAAACTAGCCTGCTATTTTCCAGATCTTGAAAAACACAGGGGAATCCTAAAATCATATCCATCTCCTGTGTTTTGTTACCAAGAAGCTTTCTAATTTACTGACCTCCGCCTGGGCAATGGGCAGCATCTCTGTACTTAGCAAACACTTATCCTGGTTTGATTAAAAAAAAATGCTTTCCCTTAAAACTCAAATGAGAAAGTGCTAAATTAAAGCCACATCTTCGATCTGACAATGAATTATTACCGAATGTAAGAACTGTTTCACTTAATGAAAAAGTCTTGAACTTACAAACACTGCACTGGTGGCAGGGTTGGTTTCAATCTCGCTGTCAGAAAGCGTTCCTCTGGACTGATTTAAATGAGGAGCATTTCTCCCAAGGCCGTCTCCCGCTGTGCTGCTCAGGTCGCTGTCAGCTCCCAAAGTCTCTCCAGAGCTATTGCTTATCTAAAACAGAGAAAATCCAGATGTGAGAAAACAAGTAAATGCATTCAAATGTTTCAAGTTTTGCAAAAAAAAAAGAAAAGTTTGACATATTCGTGGTTAATTGCTCCTTGTAAAAATGATGGATTTGTCTTTTGTTCACATAAACATATCCTTGAAAGCATTACAGTTGCACATTATGTTCATGCACTAATCTTACAAGCTTCGTCCTCAAACTTAATGGTTTTTGCGGAACGGTCAACAACAGTATGCCAAATACAACTTTATTTTGGGTTTTCGTTTGGTTTTGTTTTTTAATTATGGATTCAAGACAAATTCTAAATTAAAACTTTTGGGCAAAGACATCATCCTTGAAGCTTCAATGAATGTCGTGAAGTCTGTAAGTAAATAAGAAGCTCAGAGTTGGCCGTGCCCTACCACTGTGCTCGCCTCTGAGTCCTGGCTGGTGCTTCTCGTCAGGATGGGTGGCTCTGAGCTCGTTACGGACTCTGTGTCGCTCTTCTACAAAGTCAAAGAAAACAAGCAAACAAAAAAAAAAGAAAACCCAGAGAATTCAGTGGAAAACTTCTTTAAAAAAAAGGTGCTTCAACAATTTTTAACATTCAAAAGACCCCAACAGCATAACAAACCGAAGCCGGAAACATGAACATATAATTAGTGTAGAGTAGACTGATGTTTACCAAAGATCTTATACTCATTTGATTCCCAAGACAACATCAACAAGTTTTAACATGACCAACCTGAGATCCAGATGTGACACTGAGGCCACTATCAGCACTAATCTGTGACTTCTTCTCCTCTGCATCAGTCACCTGGGGGCGCTGCTGCTTTGCTCCATCAGACCCTGAGAAACACAAACAATTTTCAGCACGTTGTCATGATCATTTCGACAATTCTTTCTTACCTTACTGTGAGTCGCCTGACTCGAAGCCACCACAGCACAGCAACACTGACACTATGTCCATCTACAGTGCCAAAGCTTCTATATAAACACTGCGTTACAACTGCGATGAAGCAAAATGTATAACACGTCTTACTTAAATCAGTGAAATAAGTTTAGTATTCAGAGTCTTAAATTGGCTAAAAAAATCTGTTCAAGGTGACTATTTTAAACAATCTGAAGTATAAAGAAACCGTATTTCATTAAGTGTTTTCACAACCTGTGCTGGCTCATAACTAAGTTAAATAGTCCATAAAGTAAAAGTTTGAAGACCAGAAAGAGAAGTCAAAGGGGGCAAGCAGTGTGGGATACAACTGGGAAAAATTACAAATGAAAACAAAACTGCAAGAGCGGGACATTAATTTTCAGTCAATGCTGCAAATGTGGCCCAAGTTACACAAGAAACAACCAACAGACACAGGCAGTTAGGCATGCAGACAAACTGATGGACGGTAAAAGGAGACATTTTCTGTTTCAAGTGTGATTTGTACTTTGTCATTTTTGTTGGACATTACTGTATCACCATCACGGTGCAAAGTTGATCCTTGCACTTCTTTTCTGTTTTTCAGTTCATTGTGACATTTTAACATTTGCAGACAATTTCTAATAAAGTCTTAAATGTACCAACAACTGTTGAATATTTGCTGTTAAATACACAGCCAGCCACTTGAAACTGGAAAAAATAACAGTTAAAGAGCAGGACAGGGCAGCAGGAATTCATTTCTGTTCATCTTGATGGATGGTCTCAAGGGGGAGAAAAAAACATCACACTGGAAAACAAAATTATATATTGCTTGAGCTTAAGCTAGTGACTACAGCATTAAAAGAAATCCCATATTTTTTTGTATATAAAAACCAAACAACAGACTTTGTGCAAGATATCCACCTGAGAACATTGTGCTTTTCTATTAAATGTTGTAGGAAACAACATCCTGTCTAACAACAGGGAGTCAGAGCCATCATCCCTCAGTATCCTCTCTTCCACTTTGGATCCGGAGGGCAGACACACTCTCTATGTTTAAGAGTAGAAATAAAACTTTCCTTTTTCATAAAGCTCATAGTTAGTGCATGCTCAGGGTCTCCTTGGACCAGCTCCTAGTTTATGCTGCTATAGGCATAACTGCCGAGGGACGGATGATGCACTGAGTTGCTCTCTCCTCCTCTCCATCTGTATGCTTTCATGTCCCATTACTGCTCATTACTAACTCTACAACATCCCTCTCCTGTAGTCTTCCTCATCTTCCCCCTCAGGTACTTTGTCCCTCTAGAGCTGTTGAACCTGGATCTTTGATTACAAGCTGTCCCCACTGTCCTTCTGGTAACTCAATACCCATTGCTACAATTATTGTAATTATTATTATTGCTAAAAAATCTCTATGTAGACCTTGCATTGTGCTGTCTCTGCCTCACTGGTCGAGGAAACCGACCAGACCCTGGTTCTGCTCGAGGTTTCTTCCCACTTTTTCCTTGCCTCTGTCGCAAAGTGCTTCCACATGATGTTGGAGCTCAGTCTTGACCTGCTCTATATGAAAAAAGCTTTGGCACTATATAAATAAAATTATCTTAACTGCTTTAACTATATGCAGAAGGATGAAAGTAGTGTGAAATAATTGCTTTCGCACACATGTTGGTTTGTACAGAAGGTTCTGCAGCCAATCTTATGAGCTGATACCATTACTTCCAAGGAAAACAACCATTTATTACAACTTTTGTTTTATTTTTGTTTGCTCTGTCATCACCAAAGTAACAGCTGAGATCTCATGGACATCGCTAAAAATAGGTCCGATGGGGCAACAAAGGCACAGACAGTCAGACAATCACACAGGTTGTCAAAAGGATGATTGTCTAGAAAGATTATATAAATCAATTTATTAGGAGATGAAGCCAAAAACAGCATATCCGAATTGCCATTAATCCCGCTTTGCACAGTAAACTGAGAGCACATAAACCTGAGAGAACCTGGAAGGACGTTTACAGCTGACAGTTAAGCTAATAGTTTTAAAGCTCAGTTTTATTTGCTTTCCAAATACTGACGATAATAATATCCCTTTCCCTGTTGAGTGTTGGGCTTATTTTTAGCAATACCACAGCGTTTCCAGATCTCAGCAATTACTCTGGTGAGCACAATGACCCAAACCGATTGAACAGATGCTCCAAATGATGAAAAATAAAACCCAAGTTGTAATAAAATGTAGTCATTACTATTATATCCTTTATTTAACAAAGTCTAATCGAGATTAAAAATATCTTTTTCAAAAGTGACCTGAGCGACAGAGCAGCATAAATATTACTTGCATATTTTCTAATGATAAAATTGGCACCTATAATGACAGTTAAACTGATATGTGAGGGAAAAAAATACCGATCTGTGTGAAGAAAAATGATACCAAGAAGTCTGGTTTCCATCTGAAGACAGAGTTCACAACAGGAAATGTTTTTCTCAGAACTAAAAACTGGTGTGTAATTTCTCACAGTCCTTAATCTGTGAGAAATTCTGTGACCCTGATTGTAATATAGCAGATAGACTCAATTTAACAACCACTGGAGGATACCTACACTGCTGAATATCATAAACAAGTACCGTAGATACCTACCTCTGCACTTCCCATTTTAAACCCATGAACTTTAACACCAAGTTAAAATTACTGTGATCAACATCTAAAAATGATTATAGTATAAAATGAATCAATATCAGTATCTCACACCAAGACTCTTATGTTTATATTTCTTCAGGTTTTCCTTCATACATTCTTATTAGGAACAGTCCTTTGCATCAGTTGGTGTAAAAAAAGACACTGGTGAGTTTGAAAAGGTGGAGAAAAGGGGGTGGAAAAGGTCAACAGCTGATCACCCCAATCTTTTTTCTTTGGTTTTTTTTTTTTTTTTTTTTGGTGTGTGAAAAGTCTCTTACTCTGTGGTTTTTCCATAGCTTTTTGCTTATCCTGGTGCTTGCTCCACAATTCTACCCAAGATGCATTGCAAGCAAGGAGAGAAAGACAGAGAGAGAGTCAGAGAGCAGGTTGAAAAGGCATGTATGGTGGATGAGCACTGAAATCAAAATACAAAACAAAGAAAGCATTTTTGATAATCTGTCACTATTGAATGAGGATGTTTTGTAATGTTTGCATGTAGCTGTGTTTAAAAATAAATCTGGACATAGCGAAATTAAAATATTATCTTGTCAAGCTGGATCTATTGTGTGTGTGACAGCTACTAAGGTAACATTACAACACACCCAAAAAGCTCCTGGCCCAAAGTCCTGGAGAGCCACACAGTGACGTCAGAAGAAGCTTTGGCTCTGACCACATGTCAGTATTCATAGACCGCAGTTGTCTGGCTCTCCAGAGCAAAGGTGAGCAAGAGGTGGTTTTGTTTGGAAAAGAGCATGGGATGGGGGTTGAGAGGCCGACTAAGCCAGCAGGTGAAATGGAGCAGTTGCAGAAGCTGGGATGCACGTCTCACAGCATTCTGTAGAATTGAAGGTGCAACTTTTAACAGGAAGAAAAGGGGTGCAAGGTAGGAGAGGTGTCAGGGTGGTTGACTGAAAGTGTCCCCCGTATACAGACCCAGAATCATTGTCAGAAAAAAAAAATTAAGTGGTAGTAGACAGATTTTTAAAAGGATTTTGCAAGTCAAGTTGGGTTCTTTGATGACCAATAGAAACAAAACCACTTGCTGCAGTGAAATTTGTCTCTTGTACTGGGACTGTTTACTGGGGAGTGATGCTTCCACCCTCCATGCTGAGAGCAATAGGGAGCTGCCATTTTCTACAGCACGCCTCGCAAGAAACCTGCAGTAAAGGCACAGACACCGATTTTTCTTTTTTTTTTGTGCTATCGATGCGCATACCTCTGGTTTCCCTCGTCCACTACTGCAGATTTAGGTATTAGGAAGACAAAAACAAAGACATGCATTCAAGGTGCTAAGAGGCTGACAACAGAAGTCCAGAGGAGGCAAACAGGAGGGCACAGATGTTTAAGGAAAGGGGAGACAAACACACGCAAGTCCAGGCTGGTACAGAGGGTAATATTCCAGACACTTTTTAAGGCTTTTTCATACTTACGGTCTCGATAACTTAATTTAAAGTCAAATTCTAGATTTAGATTTTAATTCTATACCAATTTTATATTTTGGAGGTCATCAAAAGACGCACAATATTCATCATGGGATCAAATGATCATTGCCCAAAGTGTGTGGAATACTTAAACCCCTGTAAGTATCTGTCAGGGACAAGTGAGAGGGACTTTACTGGAGACGGTTGGAGGAGGGGTAGGGACTGGTTCTGAGGTTGATGAGCTTTTAGGGTGGGGGCGGAGTAGGGTAAGGGATCTCATAGTGCGCATGCAACCGGGGCTGGAGTGGTGTACACACCAATCGAGGCAATAAAGTTCTCCTCATTCAGACTCCTGGTATCAAAATGGCGGGCTCCTCTGCCCGTGGCGTGGTGCGGCAGTTGCAGGTGAGGAATATTCAGAAGGCCCTGAGGTCTGGCAGTCTCCATACGACCAGAAGGACTCTCTTTACTTCCTGGGCTTCCAGCACTGTCTGTGGGGCTTCGCTTGCGTTTTTCTGGGTCTACCGAGTTATCAAAGTTAAGGGGCCAAAGACAGATTTCATCAAATTTACAAGAAAAAGAAAAGAAAATAGAGCTTCAAAGTGAGAGGAGCATGATTGTCAAGACAAAGGAGGGAAAAATAGTGAGTTGAGCAAAATATTTACAATTACAGCTTATGCATTAGTGTGTTAACCTCTTACATGCAGCTTAAAGCTTAATACAAACAAACCTTGCAATGACATGGACGAGTGTTAGTAGCACAAGCCTACTGCTGTTTGGCCTCGCAGAACAAAAGCTTTTGACAAAAGAGCTGGCAGAATTTATAAAAATCAATTGTATATATAAACGAAACAAAGTGTTTAGTGAATGCATCCCTGCGGTAAATGTAGGAAACGTACCTTTGGTTTGATAGTGCGTGCGGGCGATTTCCAATAAGCTGAAAACACTGGCCATTCCTCCGAGGCCTGCGTTAGTGTAGGAGTGCTCCAGACTGGACACTGTGCACTTCAAGATGTCCAGCATGCCTTTGTACACCTTTCTGCTCACCTCCTGGAAACAACATTCATCATTTCAATTAAGACAGAAAAGTACAAGCAGCATTATGGGTCCTGCTTTCTTTAATGAAGCCAAAAGTACAAGTAATAATATAAGTTCTTGGTGTGAGTGCACTTGAGTATGATCACGATTTCTTAATCTTGCTTATCAATAATTTACAACTGAGATGCTATAAAAGAAAAGTCAAACTACAAATGTCAGAGCAGCTATATATTGTGCCTTTAAAACTGTTTTGCAGAAAAATCGTCAGTAGCCCTCTGGCTGTATCCAAGCTAGTAAATAATAAAAAGGTTGTGTGAAAAAAAAAAATCTGAATCACCATGACTTCGATAATGAATATAAACACATAAAATAACTGGTTCTATACATCTGTATGATTATTTATCTCTTTATTACACATTTTTATATTCTCTTTTTTTCAACCCATATTGTATTTTTTGCTGGTTTATGTTAATATTCTCTTGCTGTTTTTATGTGTGTTAGCCAATGTTGCACTGCTGTTCAATGACATTAAAAGGCATTGAATTGAACAGAAATGTCACATAAGTGATTTTATTCCTGATGCTGCTTTGCTGTTAAAATTGTGTATTTCTTGGCACATGAGTTAACAGCAACATAAAAACAACCATCTCACCACATCACGTATGATCTCCTGTCTGGCATCTTCCTCTGACTGCACAGCTCTGTTGAGTTTACTGAGCACAAAGACGCGGAGCTGCTCGTTCTCCAGCAGGCGGCGCACTTTTTTCATGTTGAGCCAGCCGACTCCCTGTCCATCCAGGACACTCTGCACCACTTCCTTCAAGAACTGCTGGTTCTCGCTGTAGCAAAATAACACATTTCCAGACATGTTCAACAGAAAGAAGAGATTTTTTTTAAAAAGTCACTGATTTGCTCTAATCTTCTGTGTTACACGTTTTTAAAGAATATAATCACCTTGTGTTGTTGACGCGACCCTGAGGAGAGGGTGACTCTCTCTTCACTGTCGGACTGTGCTTGATTACAGAAGACTTCTGATCCACAAGTGCTCGGGGTGCACGTGCGCCTGATGGAAGAGCCAAAACAATGAGCTTTCTAAAGACCACAGAGGGAAAAAAAAAATAACACAACACACAACTGCAAACTACTAGCACACTAGACAGAAGAGCACTCAGTATAAGTGGAGTGGACACACACAGAGGCACTTTCTCACCAGGTACTGTAACCCAGAAAAGGAGACAGCTTTTAATCTAGTCTTTTTTTCCCCTTTAAATTACCACATCAAATAAAAAAGGAGGACGTTTGCATTGGTTTATGAAGGGAATAGACACACCTGGACTCTACTGTAGGTTATCTACTGCTGAGCACACAAATTACTGAAGCTGCTAGAGTGTATTATTACAATAAGAGAGGTGAAGGACAAATCAAACAGGGACATGGTGCACAAACACGCGCACACGCACAACACACACAGGAGTCCAAAATGGTGCTCTTGGTGGTGGCATCACACATGAGCAGCAGATAGATGTGAGGTCAGACTGAGGAGACTCTGCACAGCGACTACATCAGTGATATTCATGCACAAAAAAAAAGGAAAAGACATGAGAGGATGATAAAATAAAGCAAGTTACACTTTAAGGTCACAAGCTGACTCATTCTAATTAATTGCCGCACTGCTGTGTAAGTGGATCGTGTGTAGGGGTTGGGTCAATCAATTTATCATTTATCATTATTAAGGTTATTAAAAGAGGCTCAAAACAATTAGGAAAACTCTACCGTCTCACTCAGTTGACTCAAATGAATAAATAAATGAGACTTGAACCAAACCCCGGCAGCATTTAATGAGGTGGGTCATTAACGAGTGCCACATCTAGCTGTAGAAGTCAAGTCCCTGTTTTTAAACCTTAGTGATACTTTTTTTTTTCTCCACACAGCTATTAAAAACATAAAAAAAGTTTCCACATCTCAGGCTTTCCTCTCATTACGCCAATATAAATTCGTCATGCGTGGATTTTTTTTTTCACCTTCATCACATTTTGCTGATTTTATGCACAACCATGAAAGTTATCATATGTCATAGAGAGTGCTGACAAAGCTGGCGGGTAAATGTGCACCTGTTGCAAGAATTCACAAAATTATTAGGAGAAAAAAAAACTCACCAAACCATCGAATGGTAAAAAAAAAAAAACAAAAAAAAACTAGACTCTGACTCCGAATACAAGTGCTTATTTTTGTCATGGAAATTCACAGATGTCCTATTTAACGTGGCGCATATTCAAACACATTTCTTCACTACATGTTCACTAAACACGCTAGGCTGCAAATATAACTCATAATTTCTCCATGTTGTTAGTTGCTGATTTTGTTTCTAAGGAGATGGCGAGGGGAGGAGGAGTGATCTGACATCTGTCATTGCAGGCTGTCTTATTGTCAGTTTTGCATGACAGCAGGGATCTATTGTTTATTGTTGTTGCTGGGGCGTCATGGGGACGAGAAATTGGGTTTTATCCACAGTACTAATACTTTGATTGCACAAGCAGAATTTTCAAGAGGTTTTTGTATAAAAAACCAAATTTGTTTTTTTGAGATTCCAATACAGAGACGAGACACACATAAAACACATAAGGCACTTGAGGCTCTTTATGAGTATGATAAACATGACTGGAGGAAGAGAGTGGAGATGGTTTATGGGGGTTTTGTTTCCCACCATGAGAATGGGTTATACATATCTCAGGCTAAGTGGAAAAGTTTGCTAGTAACAAACAAAGAAGTGGCCTTTCCCTAGTCTCTTGCAAGCGGCCTTCATCAATATCCCCAGCTTTCAAACTGTGGCTTCTTACAGCAGCTAAAAGAGCTCAGAGACGTATTAATGTAGGATGCTACGAAGCTGTGGTTTTCTTAAATGGTGCTTAGCCTTAGGGGGTCAAATGATTTGTAAACCTGAATGGCAAGTTAAGTGAATCCCAAGTATGAGCTGCTAAAAGCTTAAATGGTCTACATAATCATGTCAGCATACTGACGAGTCAGAAAATGATGTTAACTTGACTAGCATGCAACAAATGGCAGATCACTAGTTCATGAAAAGCAACAACATCATTCAGATTTCAGCCTGAACTGAACTCTGCAGGATGAACTTACACAGTCTTCCATTAAGTGACAAAATATATCAGAATTATTAGAAATATAATTTACAGTTTATAGCTAAGGGGATTTTTCTATATGACAGCTACACTGATTTAAACATTGCACTGGCTACTCAGTAATTCAGAGAACATCTGTGAAAATATAAAAATATGAGCACCAAATACCTGTCGACCAATAAATAAACTCTCTTGAGAGGCAGAAACCTGTTACTGAATTTCATCACCTCTGCTCGTGTGATGTGAGGCATTCTGGCAGAACTGAAAATTATTTGGCAAAGTTGATGTATAGCAAATCACGACACAACACCGCGCTGATTGGAAACTCGGGCATAAAAAGGAAAAAGTCTCAAGGTGATCTGAGCACAGGCACAACTCTGCCTTCTTATTTTAATACTCAATTAATGAGCAGGTAAACAAGTTCAGAAACACACAATCTATTCCTATGATTTTAAATTGAACAAACTAATGTCTAGAATGATGAGTAATTAAACAACTTCATCACTGATTTAAGATTTCATGATGCTGTGATGAAACTGGTGGGGTGCCATAGATTGAACTTTGGTTGGTTTAGTGTTTGTAAAGCATAAAAAATGTAAAGCTAATAGTGGGATAAAAAAAAAACACACTAACTCATGAAGAAAATACAATATAACAGATAAAATTCACCTCCGCCTGTAGATTTGTTAATTAAGAAGTTAATTTCTAAAATATTCAAGATATTGTGTTAAATGTAGAGAACTTTTTAGATATCCACACTGAAAATACACAGGAAACTAGAGTCATAATAGCACTGACAATAAAAGCTTCAGCTCCCCTCAGGTTTTCTTTTTTAAATGACATATTTTCTATGGCCACCTAGACAACAACTATCTTGCCTGGCAAAAACCTGAATTCTTTTTTTTGGCAATAAAAGAATAATTTAACCCACAATTGCATAATGTTACTGTACTCCCTGTTTATTGTGTACAGAACAATTACAACATGATTGAGCCCAACCCCATTTATACTCTGTGGGAGCATAAAGGACGAGGAAACAATGACATACAGTAGAGGCTGGTAGATTAGTCATTATCAATCTATCTTTCAACATCCTGCTCTGTGTCTTGTGCTGCTTCCCCATGGTTACTTGTATAATAATGCATTGTTTCACTTATTCCTGTGATTATTAATGTTAGATCTATATATATATAAATATATATATATATATATGTTTTCCTTTGAAACATGCTTGTGATGAAGGTCTGCCTAAATAAATAAAATTAAACATACTGTGAAGTAAAATAATAAGTTAGTCTGAGAGGACAACAGTCATTATGAGTGGCGGCGTGATAACACAACAGACTCGATGCTTATTTGATCTTTGATGACACATACAGTGACTGGAATGAGGATAGATAGAGGGGGATGCTGGGAGATGTAGTTGACTGGCTTGGAGAAGCATGCAGCTCACTCGATTAAAAAGGGCAGAACCCACCTTCTCCGCTCCCCGGGCCGGCCTCTGTAATTATCTCCATTAGAGAATTTAGCCCAAATACTGCACACAAAACCCAGAATTAGTGCCGCGAAAAAGGTGGACAGAGAGAGGGACACCGGCCCAGACACAACCAGTCTGAACATCAACCCATAACACAATAGACATGCACAGAAAAGAAGAGAAAATAAATAATAAAGCAAGAAATTATAAAAAAGTAAAAACAGAAAAGGGCAGACAGAGAAGAGAAAAAGACATATGTACTGATGATGGTATCAAACCTGAAAGTGACTAATGCAATGTGTTTGACAACACATTCAACATTTTATAGAATAATAACAAGGATGAGCTACAGTATCTGCAGCTGATACTTTGTTGCATATACTATGTATAAATAACCTGATGTGAAAAATTCTGAACAGTAAAATATAAATCTAGATCAATGGATAGAGTTGGAGGTTGGAGTTTTTTTTAAATAATTTGCACGTGATTTAATTTAAATAGCACACATTAATCTTGTTTTGAGCACAATAACAAAAAGGTCATTATGACAAACAGTCATAATAGGAAATTAGAAATCCTTTGATCTTCTGCAATGTTATGTTTAAAATAGTGCATGACCTCTAGAAAGGGAAGGAAACACTAAACAATGGCGAGCCACAAAACAAGTAAGCAAAGCAAAGCAAAACACACACGTGAGAGTAAGGAGGAGTCAGGTGGGGGAAACAGATTCCATTCACTGAGGACATCTCTTTCTGTGAATGTCATTCAAAGACATATAATGTAACCATGTCAACACATTAATTAAGGAAATGCAGTTAAAAAAGACAAATCAGCATCCTCCTTCTTGCGGTAGTAAGGATGTGCAGATGCCACACCGGTAACAGAGGAAATCTTTTGACTATTAACGTCTCCATCATCAAAAAGACTCCCACCAGTCACACAGAGAGGAATGGCAAAGGAAGAACGGAGGCATGAATATACATGGATGATACTAAAGGTGTATCCTCTATTATTTAAGTCCTAAGCTGAGATATAGGGTGTAGGGTAGGTAAAGGTCACTTCAAGGGCACAAAAATGCCTACTCAGGTGGGGTGGAGGGGTGGGAGGTCTAAAACAAACTATCACACCAGACATAACATACCCGGGCTGTCAGGGTCATCTGAACAACAAAGACAAAACACATCATAATCAAAAGGAAACAGAACACTTTCTATGGCAGCTATTCCACATGGAGTGGAGCTATTGAGTTAAGATTATCATGCTACACCTGTTTTTTCTCTCAGTTAAAGCGAAAATCCAGCCTAAACAGAATCTATACTGGCCTTGTAATCTTTTGAAAACGTAATAAATATGAGCCACTAGCCAGTATAAAATATTCTGATGCATGTCTCATAATTTCTGCTATCTTATGTCATATATATTTAGCAAAAACATGATACGTGTTTGTGCTGTGCGTAGTTCACCTTCACTGGTTCACTTTTCAGTACAATATGAGCATCTGCTGGGACTGTGCTTAGGTTTATTTTTAAACTTATTATTTCCAAGTGCATTAAATCTGCTGTCCATGTGATCTATTTATATGATATGATATCAATATCTGAGTCATAACACCCATACAACCTTATATTCTGCTGTTGCTTTGGATTGCATTCTTGTTTTCTTTATTCTTACTATTTGCTTGAAAAAAAAAAGAGAAAACCTGCATTTTCAGGTTGTTTTCTGACATTTACAACGTTGCAAAGACACCTGTATGAACATTTATACTAGTTAATGAGTGAATGATAAACTGCATATTTATTGGAAAAGACTTGCTCATCTCTTAAGACAAAGAACAAGTTATACAAAAGCCTGGCAACGATAAATCCAAAGTCTGTTTTTGAGTGGATTTTTCTTTTTCAGACACATGAGAGAAAAACTTTTGATTTATCCTCAATATTCTCCTTCAAAATAGTGCCATATCCATTTGGCAAGTCCAGAGGGAAGAAAGTCAAGCTAAAAAAAAAAAAAAAAAAGATCTCTACAAACCTGCTTGCTCCATCTCGTCCTCAATATCAAAATTGAAATATTCTTTTACACATAATTTAGAAAAAAAAATGAAAACAAAACAAAAAAAGCAGAAGGACAGAAAGTAAAATTAAATGCTGAAGTTAAAAAAAATGTAACAAAAATATTTGCTTATGTTAAAGATGATTTACTATTTAGTGAATGAGTAACGCAGGTCATACAGAGTTATAATGATTTTAATGTTTGTTAATTATGATAGTTTAAATTAGAGAATGGCTTTAAGGAGACGATTAGTTACAAAGTAGGGTTAAAAAAAACTTAATAATCCAGCCAGTAATAAAAAAACAAAAACAAATGAGTGAGTGATTTTAGAGAAATCAACGCATCTCTGTTTTTAAACTCTTATCCATTAACGTCTCACCTCTCCCTACCTGTACGTCCTAATCAACACATTTTATCATCATGTTTCTTATAACCCTTAAAACCACAACTGCAACAACCAGGACAGAGAAGAAGGTGAGAGACTACAGAGGGAAGCTAAACAAATTTAAAAGTGCTCTGTTCGGCCGCGTTGTCGTACCTTTTAGACTCGGAAAAGGTGTTGATTTCTCCCTCGCTGCTTTGTTGGGAAGAGCGAGGTTGGACAGACTGAAACTGGTGCCGTGGTTCTTGTAGAGATTGCCTGTGGCAGAAATAATAACATAATTAGAAATAGGAACACTTAAATGACTGTGCAAAAAAAATAAATAAATAAAGGCATCACAATTCAGCATGACTAAACTTTCACACAAACACTGGTATGAGAGAAGTACAAATATCTTTTATCAACAAGAGGCTACTGAACCAGCTGTTGGATAAATAATTATTAAAGTAAGTATAGTAAATAAATAATTGTCTATATTAATAATTAAAGACTACAACTTAATAATAACAGTCTTAACCCTGCTGCTGTCTTCCTGGGTCAAATTGACCCATCTGTTTTGATTGTTCCTTCCTTCCTTGTTCCATTTTTCCTCCCCTCTTTATTCCTCCCTCCCTTCTTTCCTCTCTTCTTCTTCCTGCCCTTCCATCTTTCCTTCTTTCTTCCCTCCTTTCCTTCCTTCCTACCATCATCCTTCCTTCCTTGTTCCATCTTTCATCCCCCCTTTATTCCTCCCTTCCTTCCTTCTTCTCTTCCTTCTTTCTTCCCTCCTTTCCTTCCTTCCTAGCATCATCCTTCCTTCCTTCCTTCCTTCCTTGTTCCATCTTTCCTCCCCCCTTTATTCCTCCCTCCCTTCCTTCCTTCTTTCCTCTCTTCCTTCTTTCTTCCCTCCTTTCCTTCCTTCCTACCATCATCCTTCCTTCCTCCCTCCTTCCTTTCTTTCCTTCCATTTTTCCTTCTTTCCTCTCTTCCTTCTTTGACCCAAAGACAGCAGGAGAGTTAAAAATAGAATATGTCTGGCTCGCTCGGTGGTGCAGTGGTTAGAGCGTATGCCATATGGAGCAGTGCTCTTAAGCGGAAGACCACCGGTTCGAATCCCGACCGGGGCGTCCTTTCTCCGCGTGTCTACCCCCTCTCTCTCTCTCCCATTTCCTGTCTACCAACTTTACAATAAAGGTGTCTGTGCCAAAAAAAAAAAAAAAAAAAAATAGAATATGTCCTATACAACCAAACCTTATAATGTAATCTATCTTTTAAAGAGTAACTTAACACTAAATCCACTTTTTGAGTTAGTAAAGTCATATTTATAGAATAGGTTCAGTGGGTGTGTTAAATCTAAATGGAGGTGTTAAGAACAGATAAACATAACCTAACAAGTATATTTTGCCAATGCCTCATTATCTAAATTCATCACCTGGCAAAGAAATAGAGAAAAAAAACAAACAAACAGATTAACTAAATCAATATTCTTACTTGCAAAAGACATGAGTCCTCCAAATCCATCATTGCTGCTGTTGGAAATGGTGGAGTTTGGCGAGCTGTTGCGGGAGTCTCCCTCCCCGTCAGACTCTCCAGGGAGCCTCAGGCTACTGGGACGTAAAGGACGCTGTGCCCTTTAGAGAAATAACCAGAGCTCACTAACGGTGCCTCATAGACACAGACAAGAGTATGTATGTAATATAAAACAAGCACAACATGGGAAACACACTCAAGCACTCAGGTTACACCACAACATCACACCACCAAAGATTCAAGACCACCATGAATGAAGAGAGCAATTATTAGACATGCTGCGTGTTTGATAGTGAACATTGCATGGATGGTCAGAGAGCCCATTTGAATGATGGTAAAGCAAGTGATCATTCAAGTGATGAACAAGTATAACACACTTGTTGCCATTGAGGTTCTGGTTGAATCGAGGGGTGTATGATTCCACTTGCTCTTCTGCATCAGGGTCATCCTCAGAGGGGAAGCCATACTGAGGCTCAAAGTACGGGTTATCATACTCTTGTTTTTTGTTGGCTGGGTCTATCAGGCCGGGATCAGCGGTAGTTCTGAGGAACGGCTGGCTGCCCAGTCCTGGGACAGGGTTCTGTATGGCAGCACCTGCTATTGCCTCAATTTCAGGTGCTTCCCCTTGCTCCTGAAAAGAAAACAGCACAGGGGATAATTTGTATTTTTTAGAGGAATGATACTGAACATCTCAATGTGTGTAATTATTGTTCCCCTGTTATTCTCTACTTGGAAACATTCATTATTTTCACTGAAAACATTATACTTCATGTCAAAAGTTAAGATGTTACAGTCATGAAACATGAATAAATATTCTGACCAAATGATCAAAATAATAAAAATAAAGTTTCTCTAATTAAATAAGAAATTAAAATTTAAAAAACTACAATTTCTGCCAATAATTTGAGGCATTTCAATAATAACAGTGATCACACACATGGTTGACTCCCTGGATGATTGTGCTAGGACTTGAGCTTGCAGTTGTGCTGGAGCTTGAGCGGAGAGGTTGTCCATCAGAGGGTTCGGTGGGTCCTTCCCCTGCTGAGGGCGGACCCTCAGAGCCGTGGCCTTCTCGGAAGTCATGGAAATCTTGAAACTCAACCTCACTTGCATCTCCCAATGCAGCATGAGTATGTGGTTCTAAGCCTAATGTATGACAAGCAAAAAACAACGAGGAAGGTCATTATGTTTGTTAAAAATAAACTTGCGTCAGTGACCCGATAAATGATTCATTTAAACTTTCATCATCAAACTTACTTGGTGTGTCTCCCTGGATGTCTCCTTGGATCATCTCACTCACAAGGTCTCCAAGTGAGGAGTAGGAAGAGCTGGAATCATCATACGCTTCGCTGTCACTGCCACTGCAACAAATTTAAATTTCACATCACCAAAAGCTGACAAGAGGACAAATATTTGGTAAACCAAAGCATAAAGACAGCTAAGCAGACTTAATTGGGTTGTTGCAATGACGAGGATCCAGTTCTTTCTCACCTATCTGTGGGGTCAGACTCGTTGCCCTCGTCCTCCAAAGGACCGGCCATAGCTTCAACCAGCTGGGAGCTTCCATCATACACCCGGTAGACCACCGGCTGCAGCTGGTGAGCGTACCACTTGGGTTTGTCGCCGATTAAGGAGGGATCAAACACATCTGAAATGTGTGCAGAATATACAGTTAACACTATTTACATGTTGTGATGAGCTTTACATTTTAATACAAAATAAGGAGGAAGAAAAACTATTATAATTTCGAGTCTTACTATTATGTATCCTCTGAAAGGCGAGGTTGGTGGGATTGAGAGCCCACTCTCCATAAAACTCCACTGCTTGGGTGTGAGACAGTTTATCTGCAAAGCAAGAACGCCGTGGCCGAGAAGCAAGAAAAGACGATGACTGAAAAGCCACTACGGGGCGAGGGAAGAGACGCAAGGTGCGGGTGTGCATCTGGAACCCCTGTAGAACATTTGGGGAGTTGAAGAACCGTACCATGGCGACCCTGTAAAACAGAGAAGCTGCCTTAACATCTTGATGATAAATAATGAGGTAACTTTGAAACATGACAAATGGACAATGACAAGAGACAAGATGTACCTGGTGGCCACATCCACAGAATCAACATCGTTGCCATAAATCAGGGGGTTGAACTCCGTGGAGGAAGGCGAAGCTTTATCTCGTCCAGGTGGGAGCAGCGGGATCTCCTGACCTTCCTGGAACTTCTCAAAGTTCAGGATGGGTTGGGTGTTCAAACTCATGCTGGCCAATGCCTAAACACATGTGGCAGTGACATAAATTATAAATCTTGTAGGGGAGCTAGACAGAAAACAGAGCGCTGTGATGAACCACTCCCACGATTGGCATCAACACTTAAGGGGACATTAAATAATCTATCAGTAATTTCCTGATAGAGAGGGATCTAGTTTAAGGAATGATCTCTTGAATCTACACATACTGAACATTTCTCATACTGTGAAGCATCTGTGCTGCACAGCAGTGTGAAACAGGAATTTAACATTTTGAGGTAAAAGACTACAATTAATTTGTGCCATTTCCCTTTGCTAAATAATGAGGCTGTCCTCAGTTTCCTTATTTACCTTCACATCTACAATTTCACATTTACTCTCAAGATGTACAGTAGTTAGGGCGTCAAGATTTGTACATGTTGATGCCTGTGGTGGGTGCGTCATTTTTGGAGGAGGAGGAGCACAAGGGAAGTAAGTCACTATGCATGGTTTGCTTTGAGGGGAACTGCTGCAGACTCAAGTGTCAATGTTTAGCTTAGCACAATGGAACATTTAGTTGCTGGATCTGGATGAATGTTAACTTTGTCAAAGTGATTAGCTTCATCATATCTTGTTTTGGTTACGAGAACACTCACTGATGCCAAGATAGATGCACGCACATTCAATCATGCTCAAGCCAGAGCTAAGCAGTGTATCAAAAAACTGGTCCGCAACATTCGGTCACACTGTTATGCATTTGATTCAAGTCTTGAGAATCGAGACAAGTAGTATTGACAAGCAAAATAATGTGAGAGAAAGAGAGAGAGAGAAGATATATATCCGTGCAGGGGCATTACACATTCCACAGGAGGAGAAATGAGTAACCTTATTTTCAGAGGAGAAGATCTGCTTTTGGGTGATCACGGTCAACCTAACCAGACACTAGGAAGGGGGATAAGAGAGATGCGAGGAGAATCACATGAAGGCCTGGGATGATACTTCGTGACTGACACTGGAACAGGACAATGGAAGGGTCACATACATGATCCTTTCCTTTTCTTTTCTTTGTCTCCTTTCAACAGTACTTCCCCTTTTTTCATTTTTTTTCTGCTAACAGCTAATAATAATACTACCAATAATAACAATAATTTGGTGCCACCCAAATATGAGTCAAATCCTGATTCCTGAACAGATGCACATGTTATTTTTTTTCTTTGGCACAATGAAAGATGATTTGCTGCCTCATCACTTTCAAATTACTTTCGAATTTACTGAAGAGAGGAGATAAGAAAAGATTCTTGTGTGTTTGTTTTGAAAATGTGATGATGGCAGAGAGAGAGACAGAGAGAGAGAGAGACAGAGAGACACACAGAGAGAGAGAGAGACAGAGAGAGAGAGAGAGAGAGAGAGAGAGAGAGAGAGATAGAGAGAGGCATACAAGAAACATGAAAGACTGTGAGAGACAAAGACAAAGCAATAATGTGACCAAAAACCAGATTTCACCTACAACACAATCCAGCCACTAAAAAAGACACATGAAGGCCATCCATGTTGACCAACTGGGACAAACCAGTGGTTATGATGGAACGGTGATGACAGATAACAAAACAGCAGATCTTTTCAGAAACACACATAAAATACTTGCACACTTAAAAAGCAAAATAAAAACTGTATCTCCTAGTTGTTAAAAAAAAAAAAGAAATGTTGAGTGAACTGAAATAACACCACCACCAATTTTTGTATATAAATAAATCGGTTCATAGTTGGAACTGATTTATTTTTAGTTTTAAGTGCAAGTATTTTCAGAGACTCTCACATCAAAAGCATTCTGCTTTGGCATCAAAGTCTTCATAATATCAGTTAAAAAACCATCTTCAGTGTCATTTTCTCCATTCACAGGTAATGTTTGCTTCTTTTTTTTTTCTTCAAATATACAACTGCTAAACGGAGGCTTTGCACACTCCTACACACCAGCCTCTCAGTCACACATCCACACACAGGTAAAGAGCTGCTAATCACGCACAGCAACCGAACCGGCTCTGATTCAGGGCATATTCAACAAGAAGTGAGAGTACACAAAGATGGTAAACCTCTAAATTGTTTGTTAAGATTAAGTGTGAGAAGTGATGATTTACTCGTATTTAATAAGGCAATGAATATATAACTTCACTTTGATTGTATAGAGAATACTTACCATTACCATCATTTTTGTAAATGACAATATTAAACATACATTTCAGTAATGTCTGTGTCTTTTAAACATAAAATTAAAAAGTGAACATCCAGTAATTTCATTCAGGGTTATAACCTCCATTCCTCTATTGGTCTCATTTCAAAGTGAAATGAATGGACTACGAATACAAAGATCTCATTCATTATTGACATTTTAAAATGCCTATTTTTAGAGAACATCGGTTCCCGGTTATTTGTCAAATAGAGGACTTGTTCAATTGTAAATTATAATCAATCCGTACTCATTTGTGGAAAAGTTACAGGATTACTGAGGAGAAACAAACATACTGAGCAGTCTAGTTGCCATATTTGCTAAGCTCTATAGGATGTGAATGAACTTGGGAGAGAAATGTAAATCACAGTGTGGAAATAAGGATCAAGAGGAAAGTGGGGCGGGATTTTTTTTTTCCATAAATCAGAACCAGATTCTGATGTTATGTTAGATAATTGGGTTAAAAGGGATATGTTAGTCACTACCAGTACAGCAGTATTACTAAAAAAAAGGCTTTGCTTGAATAGCAGGATCCTAAGATTTCATTTTACCTCCAACAGCTAGAGCATGCAAAGAAAATGAGGAAAAAAGAAAAGGAGGAGGGAAAAAAAACAACATTTGCATATGTTAGTGCACTACAAAACCCATTTCCAATGCTTTCACACTCTCAATACAATACAATACATACAACTCTGCTGAAGTAGGGAGCCCCTACTCTTCACACAGCTGAAAGAGAAGTTTCATGTTTACATACAGGAGTAAAGATGAGTAGACATAAACAGCACCTGGGCTGAAGAAATGTCCTAAAATGTGTCAGTATTCCCACTGGTGTTTAGGTAGAGCTCTGACTGATTCAGTGCAGCAGAATAAGAAAATGATACACTGATATAATCTAAAGAGGCCAAAATCAAATAAATCACACACAGTACCTGCTTCAAATGTTTCTTAAGCTCGCCGGCTTCAGGTTCTGGAAGAGGTGGTAGGATCTCTGCATTGGTGGGTGCTATAACCTGCAGATAATGTTCAAAAATGCAAAATATTCACACTCAGACATGCCTCTCCAATAAGGCAAATGAATTAGTCAGTTTAATGTGGCAACCAGAAGTGGAGCAAGACGCCATGTTGACGCACTGACCTTGCTGCTGTCAAGGTCCACGAGCCACAGATCATCTGGCATTTTGAAATCAGCTTTGTAGAGGAAGAAGCTCGCTGGCACACCTATAATGTAGGGAGTGGGGGCAAGAAGAAGCTGTGCAGAGAAGAAAAGAGGACAGTCAGTCATAGTTTGATGACAATAGCACACTAAAGACACTCCAGGAAGCTAATAGTTAAAGTGCAACGATCATGGTTTAATTCAAGCTGGAGGACCTTCAATGCACGTAATACTCTATTCTCTCTCAAAGTTTCCCGTCTCTCTACACAACATGAATTTCCATTGACCTTTCCATTGATTAGGCAAACAAGAGAGTAAATAAAGAGGGGGGAGCAGCAATAGAAAGAATAAGAAAAATATAAAACCATATTTTCTAAATATTTGGAGAAAATATACCTAAACCAGCGCAACATTACAGCGCTTCTTGTTTTGTGAATGAAGTGGTACACATGACAAGACAAGAGTATCATAGCAAAAATGGAATTTGGCACAATAACAGTGTTATCTTAATTATTGTTTGCATAATCACTGAGAGCCAAAATCATTATGATATACATAATGAAATACAATTAATTGCTCTGCCCTAACTGACACTCTTTTTTTAATTACATCATGCTGAGTATAATGGTGTAATGACATCAGACTGGTGAATATATTTGAGACACCAAATGTTCATCTTGATGATCACAACTCCTAATTTTCACACGTCAGTAGTAGCTGGGAAACGATTCATTTGCATGTTCTTTTGCTTTAAATCAGGTTTCAATTTGCACTTTATGTGACCTGCAAACAACGCCCCAAAAAAATTTTTTTACCTGCTCAGCAGAGGCCATGCATGTTGGCAGTAGGGGGATGACGGGGAACATGTACTCGAGAGGGTAGATCATGGCCACAAAGGCCATTACACTCATAGACAAAGCATTGTAATCCCTGGATTGAAGAATAACCTGGGGAAAGAAAAGAATGGCAAAACATGATTGAAAAGTACAACACACATACAACACATAGATGTAAAAATTACAAACATTATGGCTATTTGCATTTCAATAAAAGGTGGTGTTCATATGTTCACATCTAGACAGACAGATAAGTGTTTGTTGCAGCAAAGGGAAGCCAGAGCATCCACATTTCANACAGACAGATAAGTGTTTGTTGCAGCAAAGGGAAGCCAGAGCGTACACATTTCCTATTTAAGACCATAATATTAAAGGTGTGAACTCAGTTTCACCTTGAATTTATAACAACAATATTAAAAACTGAGCTTTTATGAAAAATTCATTTAGCGGCACAGAGCAGTTGAAAGGAAGTCGCTCTCCGCCTCTCAGTCACTCTGCCTTTTAGGCAGCACTTAGTTCAGCCTGACTGGATTTAATGATGTATTGAATTCTTCTTCAAAAGCATAAAATGGATGAATATAGGATGGTACGTGATGGCAGCATTTCCCTCAAGCTGAGAATTTATTTGCTGTGATTACGATGTGTATGACTTTTTAAATGAATCTGTATTTAAAGATGCACCCAGAAGTTGAAAAAATATTTAGGGAAAAGTATTTAGGTGTATGTTAAAACAGATCGACCAAAAAAAACCCCTGAACAACAGGTATATGGTCAGCGACTCGCAATTTAATGCTTTTCTTTGTCAAACAGTATAGTTGTCAGCTCACTGAGAAAAGAACCAGCAAATTAATCAATCATGAAATTAATCATTAGTTGCAGCCTTAGCATCCATGTCACTGTAAACCAAGATCAACAGCAGAACATTACACCAGCAGCAGCCAAACAGGGTTCCAGTTACATCGTTTTTAATGCTCCTAGAGTTGAAGATAAGAAACAGAGATGAAGAGGCTCTCCTCTCAGTCACACACACAGGCTGCTCTTCACCCTTTGTACTTTATCCACACTTCACTGAAATGGCATCAGTGAGACAACATCTAACAGAAAATGCATTTGAAGGTCACTCGGGGTATTTCTCATGAGATCTCAATTTTTTTGTTTTTTTTTTGTTTGAGGCAGGGACACAGCTGCACTCCAGAGGAAACCATTGACCAATCACAATATACTAAATATAGTGTTGTCGCTTTTCCTCGAAAACAATCAACCTTTAACAAAATCCCAAAGGTCATTTAGTTTTAATCTAAAGCCAACCATACGGTGCCTCTTCCTGCTTTAAAAAAACAGCAAAGAAAACAAAGAGATAAGCATCAGCAAAGATTGATAAGAGACATCATTTCCTGCCTTTACCTTGTGCTCTAGCAGGACGCAGCTGAGGACCTGGAGACAAGCGTCCACGCCCAGCAGCTCCAGGGGCAGGTGCAGGGGGAAGTCGACCATGGAGAAGCGCGAGTTGTCAGGCAGTGCAAAGGTGAGAGGTCGTTTGAGTTCATGGGGCAGCATTTCCACATCCACACGCCTCTGACCCGCCACTGGCACAGGTGAGCGCAGCAGCCGGTACACCCAGGATTCGATCTCCCGTAGGTCTGCCAGCAGCTGGCTGCCTTTCTCCTCCACAGAGAGCGCCCCAGTGAACACCCGCCACATGGTGTCCCTGAAGAGGAAGTAAACAGGTGCAGAGTCAGACCGCTTAATAAACAACAGCCTACGTTTCACCATTTCAATACAAATAAGACAAAAGATATGAATATATAGATCATTTCACAGTTCATTTTTCTTTTTACCATGGAATGTTTTAAATATGAAAATATCTCAACAAGCTTGCACAGCCAAGAGCAATGTCTTAACATTACTTATTCTTTCAGACTAACAGTGTGAAACCCACATGTCTTCAATTTACTATGATATAACACAGAGAAAAAGTAATAACTCCTCAAATATGAGAAGCAAGCACAATTGGAGGTCTAGATTTTTTTGCTTGATAAATGACTTAAAAGACAAATCAACTAAAATTTTTTTAGTTATTTTATTTATTTATTTTTATTTAGTTATAGACTGATCTCTTGTTTCAACACTAGCCAAGGAAGCTCAAAAGACATAAAATAAACATCACAAAAATAGTTCATACTGTGGTATAAATACCAACATTAAAGACAAAAGGACTGACGACAGGGCTTCAACTTAAAAGTGATCATTTTTGCAAGTCATCTTTTAGTCTATAACATTTTAGGAAATAATGAAAAGTAATATGTTGTAATTGATATGTTTACTGATAATGCATTTGATCTATTTGTTGATATTTTAACATTGTACTGTATATTCATTTCTAATCATCTATAAAAAGAACAGCAACACAAATAAATTCACTTTACAATCATAAAACAAGGAGAAAAATCACCACAATGAAAAAGCAGGAAGCAGATGATGCTTGGCATCAATTATTAAAACTGTCAATATCAATTAACTGTTAAATCAACTAATCTGTTAAGCTTTACACTACATTGTATAAAGTATACCACAGTTATAGATTGTGACCATTTTATGATCTTTATTTGGGCATAGCCACAATCTAAAAGCTTTTATCCATTTCTCAATGAAATGCTAATATACTAATAGCATCTACTGATCAGTCAACAGTAATTTTGGGGTTAAACTAAATCATTAGCTCATTTTATTTCTGTAAACTGCTTCCATGAGGCCGAGCTAAACACCCCGTGTAATCACTAATATGATGAGCAAATGAGACTGAAACACAGAGGAGGCTCTTTAGTAATTGCCGAAATATTGATGTGAAAATCCTCTACTCTACACATACACACTCACACGGTGCTATTAAACCCCTTTCAAGAGTGTATACTTAGTGTCTGTGAAGCAAGTAGAGAGACAAATCATTAGTCCTTCAGAGCCCTCCCACCAACTGCAGCTGCTACCCAAAGGCAGTCAGAGACCTCAATCTGTCAGCGCCCGCCATAACGCAAAAGAGCTCGGAGCCATTATGCAATGGCCCTCCTTCTCTGTCATTGCCTCACCACATTTCAACGAAACACGCCAGAAAAAAAAGCAATATTCTCTGGTCTGGATGGCTTTTTTGAGGTTGTCACATAAGTCACAATATTTTACTGGTGATATGTGAATGGAGGTGAAAAAAAAGAGAAGGTATGAGATTAACTGTGCGTTAGACATTCCTGCAGTCCCTTGTTGTGATAAGAAGGGGAAAAGCTGTACTGGTTCCCCTCCAGAGCTAAAAATAGACGACTGTGGAGAAATAGCATGTGCACCTAAGGGGGAAAAAAAGGAAAAGAAAAAAAAACAGCCTTCAATCATACTGGGGTTAAACCAGCATGAAGTGACAGCCTAATTAACACTTTGTCACTACGAAATTGCAATCTATTGTGTCACCCATGGCAACAATATAACCCAGAGAGGCATTGCAAATACTGCCACATCACGATTACAATGTCACATTAAAAGTTATTAAGCAGTATTTTCTGCAGCTTAAGTAAAATATGAATCAATCACATCTCACAGTTAATTAAGAAAATTCAGTGTAAAATGTGTTTACCTGTTTACAGCAAGTCTAGCAAGAAAAATCCAGCTAATGCACATAGATTTGAATTTTTTTAGTGATATATGATTGATTTATCAAAATTTCAGCATATCTATGCAAAGATGATACTATTATATAACATTTCTATCTTTAAAAACATGTACTTTAGTTGACTCTTTTAAATTTAATAGACTAAAATTTGATGTAAAACAATTCTGTCAAAACAAAACCAGATGAAAAAAAACACACTGTGGATATTTTGGCTGTCATTATTTATCATTTAGGTGGAGTGTGACAGACATGACACCAGCTCGCAGATGGCCTGCGGTCCTGCTACAGACAAAGGCTCCTGTATTAATCCCGCAACACAAACATACACATAACAGGTGGACAATAAGAGAGGCAGATGGCTGAGGACAGACAACAGCAGAAAGCATTACAGCTAACATCTGCAGGAACACTGTTAAAGCAACACCTTTGTGTTGATCATTTGCACGATTTCCTTAGCTTGAAAATTTCATATAAAATTTAAGCCATGAAGGATTTTAATTTTATGTATCAGGCTCAATGACATGACACAACCCAGTGTCAGTTAGTGTAATCAGTATTTTTTCAAAAAATGTTTGTTTTTAAGGATATCTCCTGCTCAATGTTGATAAAATGTTTTAAAATTTAAATGTAGAAATGCTCCACTTACTTATTCCACCCACTTACTTCCCACACACACACACACACACACACACACAGACACACACCTTGCCCCCTAAAGGCTGCAGAGTTAATTACATTCCTTAATACACTACAGAAATTTTGCTGGAATGAACGATGCACTGACCAAACCAAACACATTGAAGGTGCGAGAGTAAATGTCACTAGTTCATTAAAATCAAAAGGTTTAATCCCCTCGGTAATATGAATGCACTCTGCTTATTTCATAGAAATCACTGTGCTTGATTTTTTTTTTTTAGATCAAAGTTGGCATTAAGCCCAAAGGTAGCACAACAAAAAAATAATAATCATGTGGCGAGCATGAATATACTCAACAATTTCATCATTGCAATCTGTCACCAGCCTCTGGCATTTCTGGGATATAAAGTTTGTTTTCATGGTGTTCATGGGAACATAGCAGAAGATTAAGTGGTTGGTTGGGCAAAGGCACATCTGGTTAACCACCACACTTCTGGTAAACCCCCTCTTCCCAAGGTTTACAACAGGAGAGACGGATCCATTTACATCTTTAAGCATCTGGTAAAAATGTGTTTAAATCCATCTCCAGATGTTTGAATAATCTAATTTAAATCCACTGCGAATGCTTTTTTGATGAATGTACACTCAGATCTTTTATGATTGGACTACTATTTGATCTGTGCTGGGGTGAATAAAAATCATGTCAACTAGAAGATGACATCATTTAATTATTTTATTTTCTTCTTATATTTGTTTTCCTTTTAATATCCCATCTCACATTCTGGTTTTACCCACTTTATTTTTTATTGACACTGTTATATTATTTGTTATATTATTATTACTATGTCAAATTGACTGACTGACTGATTGATGCTATTAAAAGTCTCACCTCTGGGTGGCACGGGGGAGCCCGGCACGTTGCGTAAGCCTCTGGCTGCAGCAGTCCACCAGCCTCTTGAGAATATATAAGCATTCCCTAAAGGTGGAGAAGAAGGGGTAGTGGCTTAGTATGCACAGTGAGGTCAACGTGCTGTTGCGGTTCCTGTTCGCCATCTTAGCCGTGCTCCGTCTGTGCTGTGGAGATTTTCCGGCATTTTGCTCGGCGCCTGGTTGTCCACTCTCTTCTCCAGAGGAGGGCTGGGCTGCTGCTGACTCGGCGTTGTTTGGTGGAGATAACGTGGACGCAGGGGCTGCACCGCCGCCGTCATGACCCTCGCTTGTGGTCTCTGCCCCTTGTGCTGCTGTCTCTGTGTGACTGCTCTTGTCACCGCGGCTACGGTGATGCCCCCGTTGGAAAGAGCGGTAGAAGTTGACGCAGATTCCGTAGCGGGTGATTCCTGAGTCCTTGTCGGTCAGAGTGAAAACGAATGAGGAGTCGTCGCGGAGGCTAACCCTGCGCTGGCGTATACTCAGGCAGCCCTCGGGTTGGCAGAAGAACACCACATCTGGCGGGAGCGGGAAGTCGTGGTGGTCTTCCAGTGGGTAGCGGCGAAGGAGTTGTGGTGTCTGAGCAACACTGTCACTAGTTGGTTGCCTGGAAAAAGGGATGGAGAAACATTTGTTCTGTTTTTAAAGCAATACAAAGATAAACATATTAAATACTGACAACATGCAGTTATCTGTCTTAGATGTCTGTCTGTGGGTTGTATTGTTGCCCTCTGCACTGTGCTTTGTCACATCCAATATCCGCAAATTAAAAAAAAAAAACTGCTTTGAATTCAATTAGAAAAAGTGTTTAAGCGATTAGAGAAGCATTTCATAAAAGGAGCAATAAAAACCTTCATTTGATAGCAACACAAAGGCTAACAAAGTCATCACAGGCAAATGTTAAGCTATAATTTTGTCTATTCAAATTCAAGAACAGGCAGGGGAAATTTGGTTTTTGGATATTGTAATACTGTGAT